>JAYMSZ010000147.1:0-27062 GCA_036897665.1 Pelargonium citronellum
GGGCGCCTCACTTATAAAAAGCCCACGCCTTACTTTGCGCCTCGCGCCTCGGCTTTGAAGGCCCCTATCGCCTCAATTGCGCCTCGCGCCTTTTAAAACACTGGTTGACTTATTTTTTCTTATATATTTGAAAAAATTCCTTCAAAGTGTTTTCAGTATGTAAACTTTTGAAACAGAAAGGTGATGCAGAAAAGATATAGCTGGATCCCAAGTTTGCAATGAACCTGACCTGATTATGCGTATCCTGTACAAAATCAATTTTTACCCAAATTATGAGCTATCTGATTGTTCAATTTTAGTTTGGTGGTTCTAATAAGGCATTTCCAATCAAAAAGTTTAAATCATGTTTAGAGTAACAGTATTTTAGGCTCTTTTAATTATTAATTGGGATATTATCTTGTATCAGAATAAATTATTATCTGTTCATCTCTTTTCCGCTTCTGAAATAGACGCATTGTTGCTTGAGAATTCACTTATTTCATGGTTATTTATGACTAAGCACTTCATTGCATCCAGTCATAGTGTGTGTGGGCTTGCATGCTAAACCTCTTTCTTGAAATTTGTGGATATCTTTCCTTGTATTTGCTGCTCAGTAGTTAACTTTTCATAAAGCCTATTATAATGCATGGGCACTCTTTGAATACAGGTTTGACGCTTGATTTTACATGTCTCCCTATTTGTTAATAACTTTTTTAATCGGACATTTGTCCAACACCTCACGTGTCCCCCAATTTCTTCTAAAAATGTATTGATCGAACATGTGTCTGACACCCTACAACGCATGGATACAGAACATTAGGACAAGTCAACAAATGTAGAGCTCTCACTTTATACTTGTATTTCTCACGCTCTCATACTTAAGAAAAAGCTAACTTAATAACAAAATAATTTTGTTTAAAGAAATTATTGACGAGTGTCAATCATTGTTTACTATGCATTACTATATAAATTATATGCACTGATATAACAAATATATTATTATTGAACGCATTCATTGTGTACCGTGTGTTTGATTTCATAAAAAATTGTATGTCGTCGTATCTGTGTCGTGTCTAGTATCTCATGTCCGTGTGTATGCAACAAAGATACAATCTACCTTTTCTGTTTGTAGGGAATTGTTGGTTTTATATGTATGGTTTTTAGTTGATAGATGTTTCCAACTAGGAAGAACTAAGCATGTTATTCTTGTTGTTTTCTAAAGTGATAGTAATATTTAGTCATTTAGGCGCACTTCAACAAAAAATAATCTCTAGTCTAACTGTCAAAACTTGCTGTTGTCTTAGCTGAAACAAACTTCTTTAGTTCGTAGAATTATAAGTAGTAAAAAACTAACTACACACAGTTGGGCACACACAGAACATGTAGACCAGAACTGATTTGGATTAAATTGTAAACCTGATATTATCTTTGATTGTTATAACAGGTTACAAAAGTAATGTCGAGAATGGCTTCAGCTGACATTATGTGTGTTGGCCCCAACTCTGTGAGAGAAAAGTTTACTGGCATTATTAGGTAACCATTTCCCATTTTCAATTGGTTGACTAAAAACTAGTTGTGCAACTGTAGTTTACTTTATAGTAGGTTGTGCATGAAATTATAATGCTCTTCAAATTCTCATATACAACCGAAATGAGATCTTTTGCATATTTTTTATATGGACCCAGTTTCCTTGTGTTTATAAGCTTAAAACATGTTTCTTTATAGGCAACAAGATGTCAGAGCGACTGAAATTGACAAAGTCGATATGCACTTGTGTTTTCACCCCGGTGACACTGTTAGAGCTCTAGTGGTATCCTTCATGCTTGAAGTGCTTTTTTTTTAATACTATGACATCCGTTATATTTTATTGAATACTAACGTGCATGAGAGAGAATCTAAAAACCTCTCAACTCTGCAGTGATGAGACACAAATAATATTAACTCAAATAAAATTTGTGGTTGCTGCCTTGTAACCTCAAGGTAACAGGTTCGAGCTAGAGAAACAGTTTTTGCAAAGTAGGGTAAGGTTGCGTACATAAATGACACTTGTGCACTGGTCTATTGAAAACTATTGATCAATTAAAACCGCTATGGACTATTGTCTAGAAAACAAAAACTAATGATAAGTTATCTTATAGTTTTTCTTCATATTGCTTTGTATTAGTTTTCATGGTATCATTCTATCTTGTATAGTGGTTGTGTTTACATTGACTTTTGAATTGATTAACAATGAAATTATAACCTTAACTCACCATCCTCAAAAAGCTATCACTTGGGGATGCACGAGCATACTACTTATCAACTGCAAAGAATGAGCTAGGTGTTGTATCCGCAGAGAGCGCAGCAGGTACACATGTTCACTGTATTCGTTCTCCAAATTTCCTGTTTCTGGCTGAACTAATGGACTAGAATTGCTTCATCGAAACACTATAAAAACTGTATAATTTCTCTACTTTTCACGGCGCTTTGATGGTTTTGTTGCAGGTGCAACTATGGTACCGATAAGTTGGACAGAAGTGCAGTGCCCATTGACAGGACAAATTGAGCAAAGAAAAGTTGCCGAGGTTAAAAAGTAAGAGATTATAACCTAACCAAGCTATACACTCTTAAATCGACTTCCTTCAGTTTATTGTTGAGAAAAGTTTGCATTAGAATTTGTTTGGAGCTAGAGAAAATCACCTTATTTGATTTAAGACACCACATGTTATGGTGTCTTAAAGATTGATATTTTGTTACTGGTTGGCCTCATGCATTTATATATGAAGGTTTACACATTACACATCTGAATTTTGTGAATTATGCTTTTGTTGCAAGTGTTTGTATGCTCACATTATATTCCAAAGTCTTTCTTGTAACCAAAAAGTACTGAATACGAAGATGATGAATTGAAGTTTCATTCTCATTTGTGATAAAATTTCCAATTCAAATGTGTCCTTAAATCTTCAACAAATGTCTTATTCTACTAAAGACACATACAAGTTTGCAGTGGCGGAGCTAGGGGTGAGTTGTAGTAAGGAACTGCCTATGTGATCTTTCAAAACTTAATTAAATGTAGATTTACTATTTTCATCGTGAATATCTGAGTTTAATGGTTATATGATTGCCTTAATAAGGTTGAGATTATAGTTTGTACGTTAAATTTAGTTTTGGTATGCCCACCCGGATCCTACATCCTAGCTCCGCTACTGCTTCCATGAAATCATATGCGAGAGCTCTTTTTTATCCATCCGAGCAAAACCCAATAATGTAATCTCCCAATTGTAGCAACATCATTGATGAAGTCTTGCCCTTTACCTTTGGAACCATCCACCATTTTCACAGCAACAAGATGGCCATTTGGAAGCTTACAAGAATGTATGATTTCCATCCGCTGAATACTTTTATTTTTTATCAATAAGCGTACCAACACCGAGACTCAAAACTGAGACTTCCTTGGAGGACATAATATTTACTAGAATGCAGGTACAAGAATGTCTGGTAGGGTACTAAAATCGCCTTTCAAGCGAAATGGATAGGAGATTATCAGTACTGCGAAGGAAATAGCAGAAACATATGTAAGCCAAAAGAATGGAAATGGTTTAGCTGACATAATTAGAGTTTAGATAGAAAAATTGAATGGAAATTCAAGTCATATATGAGAGGCCAAGTCAAGTAAACATTATAATGACATTTCCAGCTTCCAGGAAACTGAAGCAAACACAGGTTATGGAGTCAACATTATAATTTGTAGTGAATTGAAATTAAACAAACCTTTCCTGAGACATCACAGCCCCATAGAAGGCAAGAACATTCAACACCATAGAAAAGTAGTTGCAAAGGTAATTTGACTTCACCATCAACTTTAAGTGATGCATAGTCAACTCTTAATTAATGATTAAATAATAAAATAACAAAGGATAAGCCAATTCTCACATCAATAAATTGATCTGTTTTCAGAAGACAAGAGCCCATGACTGCAAAGGTAAAATGAAGAATAATTTTAGACACTAACAAATGACTAGTGACCACTGAAAAGGCAACATAGATATGGAATATGACTTGTGCCATAGGGAGGATATGCTGCAAGCACTAGAAAACTCTTGTCCACCCCATCCTCCCTTGGACCCTAACTAGTCTTAGTTATGTCCAATTTTCTCATATACAGGATTAAATTGACTCGTTCAATCCCTCCTAAAATACTTTAACCGGCAGTAGTTGCCCAACAGTTTAGGCTCTGTCCAGAAATTGCGTCAATGCTGAGTCTCAAGCCGCTGCTCTCAAGGGAGGGATAGAGTAGAGAGCATCTCCTCTCCACTGCCTTTTTCGACTTCTCAACTTCAAAGAGCCAAGAATCTGACAGATAATCCGACCCAACTTTTTATTTTTCCAGTTATGAGAAGATAAAGCCTAAGAAAGGAGCTTCCAAAAGGATATCCATAGAATATGCCAATGCTTCGAAGGTTTATTCGGGATACATTCTAACTTTCACACCCCATACTGAAGTGCTTTTAAAGCCTACAAAAACCCAGAAGCAAATGACAGAAAACACAGAAAGGTAACTTGTTCATTAAGCAAAACAATCATAGGGCGCCTCTTAATTGGCACGCAATTGATACAATTGGGGAAGGATCAATATGACTTGCCAAAGGAGAGTTGCCCTGTGATTGCTTTAGCTTATAGCCTAATGCTGCTCTGTTTCTGCTCATGCACAAAGGTAACTGTTACATACAATACAGGTTGGTGCTAATGATTGTATACCTACATTTCTACACAAATTACCTTTATGAAATTGAAGAATAAAACCAAATTCCAACATGGATTTCGGGTCTTACATGGTTGATAATGGAGATGTATGTTCTTGCTCAAAAGAAGTGGTAGTTCTGGAGTTAAGTGGTTGGATAGATTCATCTGAGTAGGTCATGTCCACCGGCAGATCCTCATCTGGCATCTCCTGCGGAGACAAGAAAGGTTTCGGTGGCATTTGCAGATGTTCAACATCGCCTTCGAGCATTTCAACAACTTTGCTCATAGAAGGCCGTTCGCCTGGCATCAGCTGTATGCACCACAAGGACACCATTATCATTTTCTTTGCTATTTTCTTTTCGTGTTCACTCGCATCCCCGATGTCCACTTCCCGCTCACTTTCAAGTTGGTCATAAATCCACGAAGGATAGTATATTTGGCTTGTATTTGCTGCATTTGCATCTATATTCCTCCTTCGCCCTGCCATTTCCATCAAAAGCATCCCGAAGCTATATACATCAGCTTTATAAGTAACACTTCCGATGTTTTTGTAGAACAGTTCTGGAGCTATATACCCCATGGTGCCTCGTGCTGCGGTAAGGGTCACAGTGTTGTGATCTCGCGGATAAAACTTCGCAAGCCCAAAATCTGAAATCTTTGGAGCAAGATTCTCGTCAAGAAGAATGTTGTGAGGCTTGATATCGAAATGCAGAATCTGCAGATCACATCCTCGATGTAAATATTCATCCCCGCGAGCAACTCCAATGGCTATCTCATGCATCTTATCCCAACTTAGTAGAAAGCCGTCTTTCTTTCCAAAGGTGTATTTGTCTAGAGAACCATTTTCCATGAAATCATATACAAGTGCCCTTTTTGACCCGTCCGAGCAAAATCCAATGAGATGCACCACATTGACATGATGTATTCTCCCAATTGTAGCAACTTCATTAATGAAGTCTTGTCCTTTACCTTTGGAACCATTCAGCATCTTCACAGCAACGAGATGGCCATCTGAAAGCATACCTTTGAAAACCGATCCATAGCCTCCATGTCCCAGTTTATCCTTGAACTTCATTGTCATCTTCTTTAGATCCGAATAAGAGTACCTCGTAGGCATCTGAGACTGGTATCTGTTCAAGAAATTTTCAATTGCATCATCTTTCGGTTGATTCAGCCTCAACAATCTGTAGTGGAGGTACCAAAAATAGGAAACCACAGACTTTTTAGCTGCATTGTACATGTTTGACACCCATAAGCAAGAGTAACACAGCCAGTAAACCATAGATTTCTCGGTTGCATCATCCTTTGACATCTCTGGCCTCCACAATCTGAAGCGCAGGTAGCACAAAAAAGAAAGCACGGACTTTTCAGTTGCATCACATGCTTTGCTCCCTAATCTGTAGCACTGGTAACTCAGCAAGACAAACACGACAAGAATTGTCCGTCCACCCAAGATCCCTCCTTCACAAGTGAAGTGACACAAACATATTCAAACAATGAAACAGTAAATATATCTCATATGACAGACAATGACTTTAGGATAAATTAACAGATTCTAGAATTACTGAATCTAATATGCTATAGTACCATACATGATTCATTATCTGAAAGAGGGAGATGATCAGCTGAAACAATGGACGTGTTAAAACAAACTCAAAGGATACTAACTTATTATAGCAGTTACTATAGGTAATTCATGCATAACTAACTTCTCATAAAGGAAAGGAAAGAGGACACTCAATTTAGGACAAAAATGCAATGAAATCTGGGTATGCTTATAATGGCTGAGTTTCCGTATATGGTAAATGAAAACAAAAATATCGTCACTTAGAGCAATTGAAAAAAAGTCATTTGATCCTACCTTTTTATTCTTATATGGGCACACACACACACACACACAATTAATCTCAAGCAAGTATGGCTACCTTACCAGCTATCTTGAGTGACTTCAGTATATCACCTGTCAGAACACAAAATAAAAAAGGAATAGTTAGAGTGGAAAAAAGAGTATCACATCAAGTTTTAGCAATCAAACGGTACTAGGCCAGAGAAACTTGATTATCTGTAGATTCTAGCACTTAACATATAAAAAAGATAATCCCTGTCAAACATACACGTTCTGATTAAAACTAGTACTACTGATTACTGATACATGGAAAACGCCTAAACACCAGTAAATCAAAATAGTGAAAACGTCTTCTAAATGGGGTGTAAATGCAATTCCTGAAACTAAAGTAGGAGTCCAATCTCAGGCTTATGCTCCTGCTATAAATCTTTGCTGCAATAATTTTTTGATATGCTTATCCAAATTTCAGAAATGTAATTCCACCCTCCTAGGAGGCATTACAAAATGAAGCATTAAGGAGAATCTGCTTCAAAGAAGAATGAAAAAAAATGAAGTACCTTTCGTATTATCATTTGGGATGTACTCATCATAGTCAAACCATGAAATCTCAAACCCACTTTGTAACTGATCATGGATCAAAGAATAGGAGAGGTTTCCATGAATACCCACTGTTAGAGTTATAATGGAAACACTGCATGAAGGTTGAAGGTTGTCCAGTACATCTTCTCCCACTGTAACATACTGCAAGGGCACACTGCTGTTCTTGCAACTAATGTTCACATAGTCGGGTGAGTCAACAGGCGACTTGCAGTTTATGAAGATTGCAAAACTAGTATCATAACTTATTTGGTACAAAACTGCACTGTTCATGGAAGACAAGAATCTATCTGCTGTGCTGAAATTATCGCTACTTAGAAAGTATAGTGGCATGGATGGGCAACTTTCGCTTTGCAGACCAGGATCAACAACTCTGATTGTCCTCCTCGTATAGTCAATTGCCTTGACATAGTATCTCCCAGAATAAAGATGCAAAAATGTTTGGTTCTGCTCACATGAGAGTTCAGTTGGAGAGTCAACACAATTGTTAAGATCATTTCTCAAGCGAAATGGGTATGTGATGTTATGGAGACCACCACAGGAAGAAGGATGATACTGCTCTTGGTTCTCAGCATCAGATATTATGAAGAAAATAGCAGAAACATGTATTAACCAAAATAAGGGAAATCGTCTTGTTGACATAATTGGAACTTAGATAGAGAAACTGAAAATAAAAACCGCAATAGCTCAAGAATGATACGCGGTAGCAATATATGACAGGATCAAGATGAAAAGCTTAAATTTGGCCTCAACAGATAACCATAAGTTCAGGAATCCTCCCAGAGTTTGTACTATCAAATAAAGACCTGCTAGTAGAATGGTAAAGAGAATGACATATAGACAATGACCGAGAATGACATGTATCCTTGTGATTGGCTGATCCATAAACAAGCTAGTGAAAGAATCTTTTACACTATTAAACTATCAACTATGGTTCAAAATGTTAAACTAAAGTATTTTGTTAGATAACAGTAGTACAAGTTCTAGAAGAACTTACAAATGAATAGCTCGAAACTATAATGTTAGTATAAAGGAACAAAATCCGACTTATGCAGCTATGCTAAGGGTTTCACGAAACGAGGAATAAGAAATGTAGACAAATTACCATGACAGAATTTTTTTTTATCCTGTTGAAGAAAGCGTGCAGTGTCCATAATACAGTCTTATGGATACTCCCTAAAGTCATAATAAAAAAACATTATGCAAACAAGTCATATATGGCGGGCTGAAGACCTGGCAAAGCCAAGAACACTTAAAACAGGCATAAAATGACATTGCCAGCTTCCAAGAAACTGAAGCAAAACATTGTTGACTGAAGTCACTATCTAACTGTTCAATATGAGGTTCAAAGAATGACATTAGAGGATGCTTGGAAAGGTATGCAACCACAAAATTAAAAAGAAAAAAACAATTAATGGAAAAGTCAAAATAAAATAAAATAAAATATTTATACAAAATACAAGTAACAAAAAGAAGGGTTACGCCAATCCACATCGTTTATATTTTTGCTAAGACCAAATGCATAAAATAAAAACTATCTTATTTTCACTCCAAGAATAAAAGAGGAAATATCCATATTATACAGTTCTCACCCGCCAATATGGTCCTACCATCAAAGATTCAAAGTGACCAAAATAATTAAATTGTTGACTTGGTCACCTTTTATTTTGCAGCATAGTATATTTACTGCCAAGCAATAATATAGATATGATAAACTTTGTTTTGGAAACTCATATCTATTGCCTATTGTTGTTCCTAAAGATGAATCTCTTACCACTAATTGTCTTGCTTCTGTGCCCTGTCTTGATTATCAGCACAGATGACTGCCCAATCTCCAGGTGTGGGGATGAAGGCCCTGACATCCGGTTCCCATTCCGTCTCAAAGGTCAGCCCCTTCACTGTGGATATCCAGGGTTCGAGCTATCTTGTAATGGAAACATAACCATGCTCCAGCTCTCATCTTCCGGAGTGTTCTCCGTGACGGATATTTATTACAGAACAGAAACAATATTCATTTATGATCCAGATGATTGCTTGCCAAAGCGCCTTCTGAATTTCAGTCTCTCCAATACACCCTTCAGAGCAGGAAATACCTTTCAGTGGGTGAATGGACCAAGATATCCATACTATGATGATTACTACAGCTGGCCATACCTCAAACTTGCAAATTATTCACTACTTAACTGTTCAACGCCAGACCATCATTTTGATGGAAAAGGTCTTGGTTATAAACCTGTCACTTGTCTCAGTATCGAGGGACACCCAGTTTTTGCTGTTCTTTCTTCCATGTCTATGACATCTTCGATTTCTTGCGATATGATTAAGAAAATCACACTTCCAGCTCCATATTATTCAAGACCATATGAATACAGTATAAGTTTATGGTCACAACATGTCAAGATTGTGAAGAGCAAGGAGGCCATTGCAGGTTCAAGAATAGCACCAGCAATGAAACAGCATGTTTCAACTTACCACCTGATCCTCCTTCCTATCATTACCCTTACCAACAACCTATAAAAGGTAATATTAATTTTACTGTACTCTTAATACAGTATCTTCACCTTCTTAAGCATATACATCAATATAAGTCAGTCAGTTAAAAGTATGTACACTACATGTTTCGGTAGTTGGTCTATTTTATTTTAAATTGTTTCAGAAAGAAACAGTAATATGTTGGTGGAATCCATAGTTGGATTATTAAGTCCATCCAATGCATCAATAACAGACTTTTTGGGTCACTAGCAGGGACTCGTTATAATGAGGGAATATGAGATGATTATGGGAAGCTAGTCATTCCAAATCCACGACTTAAAATTATTTTCTTTGAGAAGGCCTTCCTTATTATTTTCTAAAGTTTCTTGCGATCCAGACTTTCGTGTGCTTTTAATTTTTGGTCCAGTATAATTATAGTTAGAGGCTCAGGTCCATGCCCTTTCATTTCAAAACATCAACTCCAGATGGAGCCATTGAAATTCAATGTTTGTTATATTTGTTATTTGTAGATTGTTGAAGTATCCCACACCAAAAGACGGAAATCTGAGACCAAGTAAAGCTTAACATAGACCCTTTAATAAATAAAAAAAAGACATTAGTTGCAAACTTGTTGTAAGTATCTACAAACTACTGAAAAAAAAAAATTATAGCATGACAACGAAAACTGAGGCAAAGAAGCATAATAGAGCAAACCAGGCAGCCAGGCTAATGACAAGGTAGCAGCAATCTCTCACTCATGCTAGCTGCTAACTGTGTAGCATAGCTCCGATCATATATGATAGGGATAAGTATGCTCTTCATAATTCTATGTTTTAGCTAAAGAACTGGATTAAATTGAAAAGAAGCAAAAGGAATCCTTGATCCTATCCCTAATAAGTAATAACATGTTTATTTCTTATTTCAGGTCCATCACATTCACACAAGCCAATTATTATAGGTAATTTCTAAAACTCTCATTGAAGATATATCCACCTAATCCTGAATATACAGTTTTGGCTTACTGAAATTATAATTTCACAAAATGCAGGTGTGAGTGTAGCCACTTTTCTTCTTCTTTTGGCTTTGGTGACAGCCTTGACTCTCTTCTCTGTTAAGAGAACAGAGAGGAAGGAGGAAAAGGAGAATCGAGTCAAAATTGAGAAGTTCTTGATGGATCACAAATCCCATGTGCCAAAAAGATATTCTTACGGTGATATCAAAGAGATGACGAATCAATTCAAGAAAAGATTGGGGCAAGGAGGATTTGGCAGTGTCTTCAAAGGGAAACTTCCAAATGAAGTTCCAGTAGCTGTAAAAGTACTCAACAACTCCAAGGGAAATGGTGAAGATTTTACTAATGAAGTGGGTACCATAGGGATGATTCATCATGTTAATGTGGTTCGCCTTTTGGGTTTCTGCGCTGAAGGATCTACACGAGCACTTATCTATGAGTTCATGTCAAACAACTCCTTGGCAAAGTACATGTCATCGATGGACTCTGCGAACCCTTCTCTCGGTTGGGAGAAACGTTACAGCATCACAATTGGCATAGCTAAAGGAATAGAATATCTTCATCAAGGGTGCAACCAACGCATCCTCCACCTTGACATCAAGCCTCAAAACATCTTATTGGACCCCAACTTCAACCCCAAAATCTCTGATTTTGGTCTGGCTAAACTTTGTTCAAAGGACGAAAGTCTTGCATCTATGACAGCTGCAAGAGGAACCATTGGCTACATTGCACCTGAGGTGTTTGCAGGGAACTTCGGGAATGTGTCCGACAAATCAGATGTTTATAGCTTTGGAATGCTAGTCCTTGAGATGGTTGGAGCCAGGAATTTATCCAATGTAATATCAAGAACTAGTCAAGTGTATTTGCCAGAATGGACCTATTCTCGTCTTATTCAAGGAGAAGATGTGGATCTGAAAGTGGATAGCGAGGAAGATGCTAAGATAGCTAAGAAACTCATGATAGTCGCATTTTGGTGCGTCCAGTGGTACCCTGTCAATCGCCCGTCAATGAAAGCAGTTGTTCGAATGCTAGAAGGGGAGTCTGATAATTTGGTCATGCCACCAAACCCTTTTGCTTCCACAGCTAATGCAAGGCCAAACTAAGAACAGCCCGATGAACATATTAAAGAACAGCCTATCATGACCATAATGTGTCACTAAAATTTACATTGATTGTGTTCATATGTATTTTTACTGCAATGCTTTGATTGTTAGATTAATTACATGCAGAACTACTGTCTTGTTTTCTATAGAATAACACTGCTTTAGCTTTTACTTTTTCATTTCTTCTAATAAGCAATCAAACAAAAATGTAGAACTCAAATTACTATTAGAGCTACTTGAAATTCCAGCACAAAGTAGATAAGAAAATTATATCCATGGTCCACATAGATTAAATGGCCTCAAATGTAAGTTTAGGTTTCAATAAATTGATAAGAATTGAGCAGCAATAGAAGATAGCTACAACTGCAACTACATGGTTATGTGTGTACCTGTTTACTGATCTCCGTGTAGCTGCTGGGCTCCACATTTTTGGCGAGCTTGAAGGCCGAGCATTCATTTTCCGGTGGGAATGGTCAGAGGATGTTGAAGTGGGTGAAAAATATCTCACATATATAAGATTTGGCTCAAAGGTGGCCCGTTTATGTTGTCTCGTGTGGTTTTCGGCTCGCTTGCAAATGCTGATGCTTGCAGCTGCTCACGTGTGAAAGAAAAATGACTACACGTAAGAGGAGTGCCAATTTAAAAGATTCTAATTGTGCACGTGTCGAGCTCACTGATAAATGAAAAAAACGTGAGACTCGCACGTGGGGAGTGTTGAAGTGGGTGAAAAGTATCCCACGTCGGAACTATGTTAAACAATATTTGGATCACCTCACTATTAAAATTTAGTATATTTTATATCTACCTTTGCACTAAAAAACTCAATCTTTGTATAAAAACAATCTAACTTTGCACTAAAAAGGTCAATTTTTTTTTCTAAATGTCAAAATTTTGTTTAGGACAATCAACTTGTATACTAAAAAGGTCAATATTTGTACAAGAACAACCAATTTTTGTTCTAAAATATAAACTTTTTGTCTTTAAAAGTCAAGTTTTTTCTAATAACAATCAACATGTCAAAAGTGGGGCATATATGGAATACAAAATTATTTATCTCTCTACTTTTGCTTCTGTGTCAGACAGAAGCAATTTTTTTTTTACTTTTCCAAAAATAATAAAAAAAATTAATAAGCAAGCACGTACGTTTTATTAATAAAATCTGATGTGGGCAATAATAAAAGTACAAAGAGTTAATGAAAGCAAAGCCAAGCGAGTGGAATTACAAAATAGCCTCAAACGGATCTCGACACCATAGACCCAAAGAAAAATCAGAGCTAGGAGCATTGAGAATACATGGCAGCAGAGAAAAACACAGGAGCTTGATACGCATGAAAGATTCAGCAAGGACGGGAAACTTATCATTGAACATCAGCGAGTTTCTAGCGAGCCAAATTACCCAAAGAGTTATAGAACAAAGACTATCCTATACTTTTCGAACCCGAGCTCCCCATGATCATAATCGACAGCCAAAAATAATAATTATTACATAAACTCCTTATAAGCAAATACAACAATCCAATTTTATCTCTACAACAATCTTATGTGACAAACAATAAATGGATTTGTCAAAGCCAAAAACCATCCAGTAGTGTTACCAAATAAGTCATCATTAGTGAAGCTCAAACCATTATATTGTAGCTCATTATTAAAATATAACAAAAAACCTGACAAAAAATGAGAAAAACACTAATTCAAAGTGAAACAATGACACTGTTATCATTTGATCATTTAACTGAATTTCTTAAAAAATATTATTTATTAAGGATAACAAGATTGAGGAACGATTGCTCTTTGCGGCAATACGAGCCTTAACGCCCAATGTTAATCTATATATGTAAGTAAGAAAATCATGTCATGTGTTTTTTCTTTTCTGTTTTAACAAATATGTGAAAGAATTTAATTTTAATTTTTAAATGAAACAATGGAATGAGCCCACCAAGCTTCCTAAAATCCTAATGAACTTCAAACCATGGTTCAAAAATAAATCTTATCCGGCCAATTGAAAAATCTTTTCTGTGACCTTGGTGACACGTGTGCCAATGGGACCTACTAACAATTTTTTAATAATAAAAATATTTTTTAAGGGTAATTAAATAAATATTAAACAATTTTAAAAAAAAAGTATTAAACAAAAACAAAATGATATAAGTGTCAATCTTATTTAATAGAATATTACGTTATCATTTCTATCCCGTGATGTTATATGTATAAAAATATTCGCACAAAGTGAGGTGTCAATTATCATAAAAAGAAAAGAATAATATATATATATGTCATGTAGACTGTCACATCATTTTGTACATAAAATTTTGGACAAAAAACATTTCACATCTCTATAACCATCAATAATGTGATCTACGTGGGTATGTTATGTCAGCTTCCAACCTCCAACAATGAAATGTCGTGTTTAATATATTTTTCAATCAGTCTACCCAAAAAACATGTGATGTCTTGACTTCACCCGATTAGAAAATAAATTAAACGTAGCATTCGTCTCACGTAGACCACCTTGTTGTTGTGTATTAATACTAGTGCAGAAATGATAATGTGCTATATTGTGACATGTTATAGCTAGTCAAGTGGTTTAATTTTTTTCGAAATTTTTTTTTTTGACTAGGGTTAAAACAAAGCACAAACCTTATTCTCCAAAGACCAAATCATTTATCCCTAGACTTTCTGAAAATAATTTTTTATTTTGAGATATGATTAGTTAAATAATATGAGTAATTTGTTTATTTTATTAAAAATAATATAATAATTTAAACAAAAAAAATAACAATTTTTAAAAAATAAACTTTATTTTCTATGCTTCACAAAACAAAACAGAACTCAACCTCCAAAAAAACAACCAAATTTCACTGAGCATGGCTTCTCTGGTTCATCTTCAACCTCTCACAACCCTCTCATCCTCTTCCACTTTTACCCTTCTATTTCACAAAAATACCCAACATGCCCCTTCTCTGTCCCTTCTAAAACTCTCTTCCCACAAGAAACCTCTCATCCTCTCCAGACCTCTCACTCTCACAGTCCCATTTGCTCTCACAGAATCAGATTCTCCCAAATCCCTAGAACCAGACCCTCAACCCCTCCTTCAAGAACTTGCTGTAAGCACTAATTTTGTCCCAACCCATTTTCAGATTCAGTGTTTATTTAACAATTTTAACTTCAAAATTGTATCTTTTTGACAAATTTATTTAGATGTATCATGTATGAGGGCATTGCAGGATAGCTTTGATCTTCCACAGGGGTACTTCAAGCAGCTTCCGAATGATCTTCGCCTCGATGTGAGTGTGATTCTAAATTCTTGCTGTGGAAGCCAATTTGATTGTTAGTTTGTTAGAATTTGTGGGGTTTTGCATTGATTGAGGTCTGTGGGATTTGTTGTTTGGGAATTTTGCAGTTGAATGATGCGGCTTTTGATCTGTCGAATGGACCGATCATTGATCAGGCTAGTAATTTCAACTTCTCTTGATTTTATAGAACTATTATGGAATTTGTTTATAGTTTGCGGATTTCCTTTATTACATATAAAATTGTAATATTTTGTGGAAGGTAAGGTGTGGAAGGATTTTAGAACTTATCAAAAGTAACATCTTGGGGATATTGGATGTGATAGAATGATTCATTTGGCTTTTCACTTCTTACAAAACAAATAGGAGGAGTTATTTAAGGTGTTTTTAACCTATTTGGGTAGCAAGGAAGGAGTCAATTCCGTGTCTTAATAGTCTAAATCACTGCCTTTATTTGTTTATATATTTTTATAAGCAAGAAAATATTGTTGAAAGAGCTTTCAAGCAGAGAAATCAGAGGTGAGACCAGTAGTAGAGAGAATGGAAAAGGAGTGAACCTGAATCGTGGGAAAAATCTCTGACATATGAGCATTTTTTTAACACCAAATCATTTTTGGCTGACCACAGAAACCAAAAGCATACCAGAAAAAAAAGTAGTCATTGTGTGACAAAAAGAGGGCTATGTATTTATACTCTGGTATTTGGAGCATCACAAGGAATATATCTGATATGGGAATGCAATTTAGCTAAAAACAATCTTCAACAATGATACATCTATAACTGTAGGGATATTATAATTATTTCCTACTACTTCTGAATGTCTAAACCTGAAAAATGTAAGCATAGAAGATAAATTGGAACTCTAGGCTCTTTCTATACTTGTGGTTAACATGTCAATGGAATATAGGTTCAGCGCTTACCAATTGGTTTCCAAGTCTCATTCTTGATATCTTTTATATATGTTCCCAAAAATAATTCTATCATACTATAATTGAAACCTTTGAGAAATGATGTTCTAAATATTTTGTTCAGTGCGGTCAAGAGCTAGGACAAACATTGTTAAATCTCTCCCGAGCATGGGAACAGGGTGACACGTCAGCTTCGCTTACTCTAGCTAGAAAACTCCCTTTGTTGGTGGGATCTTTAAGTGGGAGTGCCAAATCAGGCAAGACCATAAGCAAGTGTATTGATGCTTACTACATGCATTCTTGAGACTTTGTTAAGGAACTTAATTCATATATTTGCTGGTTTAGCACTCGGCAAGCGGTTGCTGTCTGCTGGAAGGAGGTTCCAGTCCATGGGACAATATGGTCAAGGTGAACTACAAAAGGTATTTCAGGTGACATAACATCGTGCGTAGTTCTCCATTTGTTTAGTCCTTTGTCCACATAAGAAATAGAGTACCTTCATTAATACAGTAGCTTTTCTCACTGCATTGTGTTGCGTTCTTCGATTGCTTCTACAAATTATTACCTGAAGTGAGCATTAGCTCCCGAACTTATTTGCTTCAAATAATATGATTACATTGTTTCATAATATGGCATCCTCTATTTTCTGCTTTCCTCAAGACCACTGATTTCGAAAATAAGAGTTGTACTTTATGTGTGAGCTCTCTTTACGATACCATTTTTGAAATGATTGCCACTAACACCCAATTGTATAAAACTGAAATGTTGGAACTGGTGATGGTCACAGTGTCCTCAAATTATACCATTTAAGATGGACGGATCGTGCCTTAAAAAAATGTAGTTTCATTAAGTATGGTTAACGAGTTGTGCGTCATTTTACATGTTATCTCTATCAAATCCCTTTTCCTAACACTTGAACTATTTTCCCGAAAACAATATTTTTTGTCTTTATTGTAGGAATCCATGTAAAGCAAATTGGGGAGACATTTATGTGAATTGTGCTATATGATTTCTCAAATCAAGTAGTTCTACGTACCATGACTATTTTTCGAACAATCCTTCTCTTCGTCTTCCTGTTATATAATTAGCAGCATTGTTGTATGCTGTTCAACCATTTTAGATTGCAAAGGTGATGATTGCAACTGGAAAACTTCTGTCAGAAAGTTCAGCATCTGCAGCCACTGATGAAAAGCCGAAGGAGGAAACTAGGGTGTTCAAGGTATATTATTACGTGCTTTTATTATGACACATTCAGCATATGCTTTTGATTTGTACATTAATTAAATGACGTGACTGCCTTCTGCAGTATGGAGATCTTCAAGTTGAAGTAACACCAGATAATGCCAACATTGGGGCTGCTATCGGTTTTGTTTTCGGGTAACTATTGCATTTTATGTGTAAATCCTCGTTTGCACTCTGCTCTTTAAAAAGAACTCCTAACAACCGAAAAAATTGAAAACGATGGAAGTTTTGTGAAGAATTTTTTGTTATATCCCTTAAATTTAGGATTCTTTCGTGGAAGATTGGCGAAGGTGTCCAAAGCATTCCGGAGAGTGATTTGCAGTACGCAAATAACAATGCTTTGATGCTGGCAAAGGTACTTGGAAATCGAGTTTTTGATTCTTATATGCTTTCGTTTTCTCTCATTAACCATTACATTTTACTAAAAGGTGGCCCAATGCACGGGGCTGCCACCATTGCTGGGTTTGGGGAGGGTCAAACGTTGCGCTAAGGCTCAACCTCAACCAATAACCATTAAGATTTACTAATTATAGAAAATTATTTGATACAGTCTCTCAGAGTAGCTCTACTTGCAATTTGCTATTCTTCGGCAATCTTGTCTGTTTTTGCTGCTGTGGGGCTAATCCTGCTCGGGATACAACTCAGATCAAAAAACAAGTGAGCTTCTTTATGTTTTTTATGCTTCAGTTTTGCTCTAAAATTTCTTGTATTCACAAAAGATTGGATTATAAGTTACACATACACTACTAACTAGGATGGCACAATCGTTTAATTGAATGATTCGTATTCTGCAAGCAAAACTTCAACTTTATTGTACATATGATTTATGCTCTATAGTTCCATGGTTCTATCCACAGACATCCTTATCATTTTTGAGTTTTTGACTGCTCAAAATTAGTAACTTTTATCCTTTCTTGTTCTTCATGTTTTTGCAATGGAAAAAAGTGTTTACACAGAATGTTTTTTTTTTTTTTTTTTGAGTTAGACCTGGGGTTAAATCGAGAAAATAGCAATTACGGGTTCCTGACTAGTGACCATTCACGGAATAATTTTAAGCTTTTGTAATAAACTATCACAGTTAAATACTGACTGAGAAATAAAGATTTCTGAACATTGATCAGTGGCATCATAAGGAAATATTATACCAACCAAAACTAAGTAATCCATTACTTTTTTATATCTAACTAATAAAAAAAGAATATTTTCTTTATAAATTTCTTAGTTTTTTAGATATCCCATAATTATAGGCTAACCCCGGAAGAATTTCTTATATAGATATACCACACCTCGAATTGACTTTGAAGTTCAAAAAGACAGATTTCCCAAGCAGTCGCTTAGGTACAGAGAATTGAAATTCCGTATTTTGTTGAATATCCAGACTCTCCCCTTTTTATCTGCTATCTGGTAGAGGAGAGGTTTTGGTGTACAAATCATACGAAGTTCACTATACCTTTATAGATACAAAGAATTTTTAAGTAGAGTACTCTGGAAGTTAAAATAGGAAAGACGAAACAAATACATATGAACATATAGAGATATTTGATGATGCCCAACTGCTTTATTTGACGTCCTATGTACTCGTAAGTTCCTTTTCTTGAACGACACAAGTAATATCATTCACAATCTACTATTGTAGTCGATAAGAATTGAATAGTTTCATTGTAAAGTGTAGATTCTCCTTTTGTTGCCAACAGCCTCTCTTGACGAGTATTGAGTGATCAAAACGAATTTGACCCGATGTTTTAAAAGTCAGACACGATAAAGTAAACCGGTTTTCATTGATTAAGTTGCTCTCAAACCGGGTCATCTGTCCATATTGGAAACATGTCTAAAATGGGAGTACCTACCCTCACCTTCAGACTCAGTGTCAAGACTATGCTAAAGACCTTGAGCTTATCAGTTATGTAAACACTAAAACACAATTGGCACATAACAGAAACTGCTCTGCACCAGTACTGGTCTACCTAATGAGCCCTTGACCAACTCAACCTCTCATCAAGACTTTTGGAATATTCATCAACAAATAATGTGCACCAAGTGAAATACTATGGTTCCCAAATGTGCAAACACCTAAGAATCTTGGTGACCACCACAAGAGATGGACCACAAGACTTTTAAGATTTGGCAGTTTTTGCTATTGGTGATGGGGTTTGTGAGGTTGTGAATACTTGGTTGATCTTTGTTTGTGTTGCATTCATGTATGATGTATTAAGCCAATTTTGTATTTTGTTATTGTATCTTTGTATGTGAATTTAGTGTCTCAGAACGTGAATAGAAGTGGTTCTTACCTTGTACTTCTACAATAATTATTGCTCCATCTGGATTAAAGTTCTACACGACAAGATATGAGTTGTCATTTGAAATACAATCTTTTCGAATATTATTGAATTTGAGACCTCTAAATTTAAATTCTAAGATTATTCAAACAAAGCATCAAGGAATTCTAACTCATTATACAAATGTTACTAGTAATTCATGTGTAATTAGCTTCTTATAAAGAAATCATAAACAAAACACTTATTCTATGATATGAATAACAAATGTCACATTTATAACAAAAGCAAGGAATTCCAGACTAAATGGAAATAACTTTTGAAATTACTAGACCAACAATCAGATAAAAAATAATAATAAGAATAAAAATGCCATCTTCACTCAAGCATATCATTAAGAGATTCTATTCTTAAGAGGCTATTGCATACATCTCTTTCATTTATTCTTGGGGTCAAGAGAAATCATTTTATAATTATACAATTTTTTTACCCAAAAAAATAGAGTACAGATTTTTTCATGGTGAGGTCAAATACCTAACTGACTATAAATTGGCTTTTATCAGCATCTCAAGAAAAAAAGAATGGAATGATCCAATTGATCATGTGAAAAAACAAAACCGAAAAAGGCAGGTCAGATTCAAGTCCAAATGGACTCTAGCCAGTCAGATGCATACTCGTAGGCAACAAATGTTACAGCACCCGCAGGCGCAGCTTTGACAGTTGATGGAATGATTCCTTTGTAAAGACCAGCCCATCCTTCCATCAGCAGAATCCGGCGTATGGCATCAAACATGTTCTTGTAAGCACGGTGCTCTACTCGAGCCCCGTACTTGGGGTGTCTCTGTAGTCCCTCAATCTGCAGCACAAACACGAGTATCACAATATATTCTTGTGTGCCACTATAATACATTTATCAGAAACAGATAAAAAATGTAACTAAAACTAAAAAGGAATAGTGAGAGTTATGAAGGATATGACATGCACAACAAATACTGTCACATAGTTGATGAAGGAAATAGTTTAGAGAAGCATGCGTGTAACTTTGGTCGGACGTTTCAGATAACAGCGGATCTTTCGAAACTTGACCAGTACGCACTATGGATTCAAATACAATGGCAGGAAAAAAGTGACATGACTCTTACTTGGGTTCTTTTATTTATTTATTAGTCGACTTTTTGGTTGAAGGTGAGCATTGGCAAAACAGCTAGACTACTATTAGGTCGTGATCTTGAGGTCAAAGGTTAAGTAAACAACCTTACTGGAAAGGCACAGGGAAGGGTTGTATACATAATTGAACCTCCCCAGACCCCACAATAGTAGAAGCCCCAGACACTACAGTAGTCTTTTTAGGTGCTGTTTATTTTATTTTTAAGCGACAACCACTGTTGGATCATTTACACATAGTTCACAGCAACCATAATCAAACTTACAATTATACTGTTTCAAAGACTATATAGATAATGCATGGTAAAGAGGGCAAGAGATATACCTGGAACCTTTTCTTCACCACATCAAGTGGATGACAAACAAGCTTTGCACATGTCCCAGCAAGTAACCCACACAGGAAAAGCTGAAAACTTGAAAGGCTATCGTCAATAACAGTTGAGATTGAATCGGAAGATCTGTAACGGTTCCATTCCTACATAGAAGAAAATGAAATGCACCAACATCAAACTGAAATGAACTAGAGAGAGTTGTATATTAAGGATCAACCTCAGCCTGCCTACATTGGTGATAAACCAGACAATCATCAATCATATAAACCAAAACTGTCAGACAAGACTATTACAATTGTAAACTAGAACCTTACCATGGTCCAGCGCTTAAATGTATCATATGTTCCAAATTGAAGACCAGCATAAGGAACAATCTCAACCAGGGTTGGAGACAACCCAGCATACATTCCTCTGAAGCCACGTGTCTTGATTATGTCAGCAAATGCAGACCTCATGGTAGGATAAACCTAGGTAGAATATTGGCACACTGTGAGATACTGAATTAGCCATATTCGAATTCAAATTACAATTTGTCAAATGGTTATCATTCAAAGCTGTCACAAATAATAACACCCAATATAAACAAAATATTTATAGGTTCAACCTTAGAATTCCAATAGAATACACACACACACACTAGATACCTTAATTCCTAAGCATGCACCTAAATCCCTAGGATGTAGTCCCTCATAATTTGAGTATTCAACCGCCTCAAACAAATTGTACAACGCTGAGCAAGCCAATGATAGATGAATACTGAAGCAAATTTTATTTTTTAAAAGGATTAACAAACCATATTGACAAGGAACAACAAATATTACTTATGATTTTCTTATTATTACTGTGAAACAATTGTTTTTAAGATCAGATTTGGTTATGGGTGGGTTATATTTTGCATAAATGGTTGTTTATTTTTAGTTTGGGATCAATTTTTATGTTAATTTGAAAAATTCAGACTTCCTTCTTTTTCTCTGTTCTTTTCCTTATTTCTAAGTTCTTTCTTTCTACAATTGTTTTTAGGATCAGATTTGGTTATGGGTGGGTTATATTTTGCATAAATGGTTGTTTATGTTTAGTTTGGGATCAATTTTTATGTTAATTTGAAAAATTCAGACCAGATTTTCTACCTTCTTTTTCTCTGTTCTTTTCCTTATTTCTAAGTTCTTTCTTTCTTCTTATGTTCGTTTGTAACTTCTCCACTTTGCCTGAAATCTATCCTTTTTCTTTTCATTATTTTTGCACTTGTCCTACATCACTTATCTATAGAACTGCTCTGATAGCAGAAAATAATTTCATTCGCATTTTTTCCATAATGCCGTACACAAATCCGAGCTATACAAATTATGACAAACAAGTAAACCATGAACTGTGTAATATATTAACACAATTAACATACTACCAAAGAAGAAATCATAATCAGCACATTGACCTGTGAATCTAAATATTACAAGACGAAATGTCCCATGTAATGTAATCATTGTTTTCCAAACAAGCGTTATTTTAAAGGCCTCTTTAATATACAGATACATATGTTGAGCAAAACTTTTTTTTAACAGAAAATGAGATCAATATTTTTTTACCTTTGGTTCACCCTGTGAAGCTAAAATTGTCCGTACAAGATCAAATGGATATGATCCAACAGTAGCTGCACACCCAGCTAATGCCCCACTGACATATGACAAATAGGGACTTATACGAATGTGATCCTCTGCATCACAATAAAACAATAATCAAGCCATTAAATGCAACAGTGGTAGATAAAAGAAAGGAAGAGGTAATACGAAATAATCCAACCCAGAGAAAGAATTAAAACACATAACAACAGATAATTTCCACAAGAAATGTAGGCAGTTGGTGCCAAATTGTTGCTCAACATCATCAAGAGAACAGGCAAAAACTTCTACAACTCCAGACTGTTGACACCATTTTTTATACAATTTTAATGTATAAACTAGAGTTATAACATCATACAATGGTAACAATGCATAAACAAAAAGTAATGCATTTTCTCTAAAGAATCTCACATTCCAATTGACAAGACAGAGATAGTGTTCTTGAAGATACCTGCTTTAGAAGATCCAGCTGCCAATGTTTTAATTTTGTGTAATACTGTAAACTGTATGGCTGTGTATGGCATAACCATAAGTAATGCTGGGACATTTCCACGCCAAAAACCCTGTATAAGACATTAACTTGCATCAATTGTTGAGGAAAAACCTATTTGGAAAAATTAACTAGAAAAGTATTGATAAAATTTACAGAGATAGTGTCATCTTGGAGTGACAAGTTTCGCTAAATGTTCAGATAGGTACATAGATCCAAGACAAAAACAAAAAACAAAAAAAAAATGGACCCTACTCTAATAACTCAGAAATGAATCAATAGATGCATACAAATATGAAGGCTTCTTAGTCCACAAAAAATAAGGATCTAAAAGGTACCAGAAGCGTTGTTAGAAGGCATGAAAGGGCTCAATGTATTAGGTCATGGCAACCGTTCTACATGACATTTGACCGTCTCACTGCCATAACCATTTGAGGACTTGACAAATCTTGAAATTCTGTAAATGAAGAATCTGAGGTTAGATTAGATCTTAATTTTGGAAAAGGTAGAAAAACATACTCCATAATTGTTGCATGGAAGTATGTCCAAATATGATTGGAGCTACAGAATCTAAGGTCATTAGATTTCTCAAACTGTGAAGTGGAACAAGGATTGGCATGAAGCTGAAAGGGATTTTATGCCAACTAGAAGAACTATATATTGGTGGCAGTATCATTGAACACTGGAAGGGTGAAAGGATAAGTGTTGCAGAAAGCGGTTTGTGCTTGGCAATCATTGTCCCACTTATCAAATTTTAGTTTTTCGATCAATGATATGAAGATTATTTTGCTTTTGAATACACTTAATGAGACATCTGGGTTTTTTTCAATTTCGTTGCATGTTTCAATGGCTTCCATGAGCAGACATGATCAAGATGATAACAAAAATGAATCTATTTTACTGACTTAAAATTTATTTTTGCCTGACAATTTTCAACTGATTGCAGTATAGGAGCCAATTGCGTAATACAATTTTTATCCCGGAAAGAAACACTGGACAGAGTATCTGACTCTAGCAGTGTGGCTAACAGAGTAAACATCTGTTCATTATGTACCCATTGAACAAAGTTAATAGATCATGTACCAATTTGAACATTTTGCGAAACTTTGATGTACCAAGATGGCACTTCTCTTAATTTTTCATACACACAATATCTAAGTTTTATAGGTAAAGTCACATAGTTCTACGAGATAATGTCAGAGGACAACAATTTCATCCGTAAATCAAAAGAACATTCCACCTGTTTTCCTAGGCCTAGGCATAAGGGATTGAATCTGAACAATAAATATGTGACATCAATTGTCAATTATAAGTTGTCCATTATGGATAAAGACAGTTGACCAAAGAAAAATCTACCAAGAAAATGTCCCATGTTAAAAGCTCAATTCACTGTGCTGATAACACTACGGGAAAGATTTACTCTTTTCATTTATATGAATAATGAGAAGGTAGAAATGCCTATATACAAATTTACAGATTAGTATATAATAAGACAACAAAAAATTTAGAATATAAGCCATCATACCGGTAAACCTTCTTCTCTAAATATATCCTTTGTCGCTTGTAACATTCCTGTGTATTTGGATTCTCCAGATAAATTTCGACGAACCAAAGCCCATGAAGTTGTGGGCTCCAGTTGAACCTGTCAACATATGCCGATACAGGTGTCAATTTCTTATGAGATAAATGTCGTTACTGATTAAACAAGGGCCTACATCTAAGACCACAACCCATACAAGCTTACACACACACACAGGTCAACACGAGTATCTTCCCTCTTTTATGACTCAATGTCATTCCAACACTTGATTAGATAAAGTCCCAATTCATTCATACTAAATTGTTCACGACAACAAAAAAAAAAATCATCCTTAAAGTTACCTCCAAGCATGTATTTACATACAGTCAAAAGTAAACTGAACTTGATGCTATAGAATATTAATAGTTTTAAATAACCGAATGAGTCCAACACTCCATACAAGAACTAAACCAAGCAATCAAGATAATCAATGGGGAACGACCCCAAGAATGACTAGTTCATACTAAACAAAACTAATTTGAAGTGCATGAATGGCTTCAAATAATGAGAGTAGTTCCAATTAGTGCAGCCCCATGACAAAAAGCAATCCTATCTTTAGGTAAGTGATTTGAGGATCCCTAGATCTTGCTTCGAGGCCCTCAACTAGTTATCCATTCGTTACTTCAACACTCCATACACGAAATTAAACCAAGCAATCAAGATATTCAATGGGGAATAACCCCTAGAATAACTAGTTCATACTAGACAAAACTAATTTGAAGTGCATGAATGGCTTCAAATAATAAGAGAGTAGCTCCAATTTTGTGCATCCCCATGACACAAGGCTATCCTATCTTTAGGCAAGTGATTTAAGGATCTCTAGATCTTGCTTCGAGGCAATTAGAACTCATTTGTTATTTCAACTTTACTCAAACATCTTATTAATATGTTTGTTCATAGTGGAATATCCAAGAGAAAGTCGAGTTCAACTCCTTAATAGTATGTTTAAGTTATTTTCCTGGTCTCATTTGCATAAATATAGATACGACATAAGTTAATTAGAGTGCTATACCCTTCAATATATATCAGGTATCTGGAACCTAAGTTCTAATTCCTTCTATATCTTATCTTGTAAATGCATCTTACATGCAGGGCAGCTTAATGGAAGAAGCACCCGCCATTTTGGGTTCTTAATGGGTCATAATAAATACATCTGTGATATGAAAATGCAATAGACAATTTAATCTACAATAAAACAACATATACCGGAGAAAAAATTACATTAAAAAACCACAAAGCACTTTTGATGATTTGTGAGTAAAGAGCAGATAGTGAATCAAAATTTGACCTGGAATCTGATCTTAATAACATCAAGGGGTGATGTCACTGTCCGCGATATACCACCGGCAATTGCCCCTGCAGTAGCATCTAACATCGCACGCTTCAGCTGCCCCGGCTCTTCCATGGCCAGAGCAACTCTTCCTCAGGTTACCCTATAACCTAATTCAACCCCACCAGCCCAATCAATTGCAATATAATACAAATTTACACGCACAAAAAAATTAATAGTAAAAACAGATATAAACAAGCATACTATAATAAAGCAGGCAGACATAAAGCACTGAAAGAAAGAAAAAATCAATATTATCACGGCTCAATTTGTGACTACAGACATGTGCAGATAGGGATAGGAAAGGCACCTGAAATGGGGAACTGGGCAGACAGAGAGTAAAGTGACCATTGAATATCTGTACAGAGTAAGGAGAAAAGGGTGAGCATTTTTTGCAGCCTTATTAGATTATGAGGGGATAAAAAATGCTATTAGAGTGAAACACGTATGGTTGCCATTTCCCAACAACCAGATTTTGAGGAATATTTGGTCACAATCATATCATGACTACATGCTCTATAAATTAGGTTACTTGAATGTGCGCACAATCACCTTCTGTTAACTGACTCATACATAGATTGAATGCAAATTTAACTGAAGTTCGCATGCACAAAACAAACTCCCTCCACTCAATTCACAATCACGTACAGAAGTTAAAGGACTTACAAATACCTTCAATCAGAAGAGGTAGCCACACATTTCTTATAAACCATCTCCCCCTACTCAATTTCCAAACACAGTTTTCTAATATTAATTTGTATTCCAAATTAATAAATTCAAATTTAATTATTTTACCAGAATTCTCGGATCAATATTAATTATTACAAAAAAAAAACTATAACAAAAACTTATTTGCATCCAATCTACCCCAATAATTAAAAAAATTCAAAAATCTAAAAACACAATACAGAGAACTAGAGACAAATACATGTATAAATATATATAATTAAAGCAATTCAACCAGAAGCAACTGTATGAAACATACACCAAAATATCAACCAGAAAACGGAAAATATAATACGCGCGCGATAAATATAAATATATATAAGCAACGGCGGGACATGGATACACAACCCATGAGGGGGTTGAGAAACGGCCGGGGGGGGAACG
>JAYMSZ010000148.1:0-27061 GCA_036897665.1 Pelargonium citronellum
AACAGAGGCAGGAGGCCGAAATCCGGCGAAACTGAAAAGATGAAAGGAGGAGAGAGAGAATGGAGGAAAAGGAGATGGGAAGGAGACTCTCAGAGCCGCCGGAGAGGAGGGCAGGTTGAAAACTCGGTGTTGGCAAGGGAGAGAGAGCTGAGTTTAGTGGCTTATGCATGTATTGTCCAATGGGTTAAATGATTTTGCCTCCTGGACGGACACTTTTTTCGGTTAAGTCGCTAATTAAGATTTTGTTTTGATTGAGTCCGTATAAACTATTTTTTATTTATTAATTAAACCTATTCAACAGGTTGTAATTGATTTTCATGTGTCATATACGTTAGCAATTGTTGACATGTCGATCATGCCACGTCAAATACAGACGTGTGCATGTCACATCATCATACTGTTTCACTTTTTCTTCATTCACTTCTAAAACGACACCGCTTTGGCTGTTTAGACATGATGTAAAATAAATAATAATGAAACACAACATTTTATCTGATCGATGTGACATATACAAGTAGACGTCGTATATGATGTGACGCATGAAATTTAGCTACAGTTGGTGTATTTGTGCACAAGGCTTACATCCTCCATGTATGCAGAAAAACTGATCACTTACAGTTGATAACATAATTTCTCAGCTCATCCAGAGACATGGATTCCATGCATATATACGAGCATGACAAGAATTGAGTAGGAAAATACGTACTATTCGGTATCAGATTCGATATCATTACTTGTTCTTCCTCCTCGTTCCGCCTTGGTTGATCCAATAGAAAAATCGTTACTTGTTGAAGCAAATTCTCTGAATGTTGCAGTACCGGAGGCCACATTTTCATCAAGATCAATCTGGTTAATTTTTACACGACCTTCAAGTACGGCTACACCCGCTGATATCTTAGGCCTAAAACCTGGTGAAATGCTGGTGCAGATCATCCCAAGCTCCAAGACTGTGTTGGCTTCTTTTCTATCATACTCCATACCTAGTTTTCTATCAACCAGGTCACTGAGCCTACCCTCTTTATGTAAACCATAAGCCTGTATACACACATATATGATTTGATTAGGAAGCAAAACATATATAATTAAGTTTCTAGTTAAATGGTTTGGTCTCCCACCAGTAGCGGAGCCAGGGTGTTGAATAGGAGTGGGCATCCAAACATGAAACAAAGATCTCAAAGGGCAGACATGTATTACAGTTTTAACTGAAATGTTTATTAGAATAATCAAGATTTACTTAATACTTTATAAAGTTATGTGATGGCAGGCTCCGCCACTGCCTCCCCTGGACGGACACTTTTTTTGGGTTTAAGTCGTGATTAGGGTTGTGTATTGCTTTACCTCTCGTTAACCTTTTTATTTTAATTTAACCTACTCGACCAACTACAACATGTCAAAATATGTCACGTCATTATTTTTGAAAACGTCATCAATACACATCTTTAGGGTGGTCCACGCACGTCTGCCGCGTGATTTGACGTCGCGTTTAATTTATTTTTCAATCAATCGAATCCAAAACGACGCAATTTGTGGTTGTATGATTGAAAAATAAATGAAACGCAGCATTTCATTGTTAAAGAGGCTGGCAGACGACGTAGCAGGCCCACGTGGACTTCATTGTTAGACATATGTATTGATGATGGTAGAAACAAAAATGACGTGATATAATGTAGTTCATCGAGTGAGTTATATTTATAAAAAAAATGTTAGCAAGGACTAAAACAAGACACAACTTTAAATTGAAGTTATACCCAAAAAAGTGCGAGGAGAGACCAAACTATTTAACCCTTTAGTTTCCTCACCACATCAAGAAGAAATTCACAACTTCCGGACAATGCATCAATTGTATTTGGCTTCCCGCTAACGATTTCAAATAGAAGCACTCCAAAGCTGTATATATCAGATTTATCTGAAATTATTCCTCGCATTGCAAACTCTGGTGCCATGTATCCACTGTAAAAAAAAACACAAGAATTCACTAGTAAATTTGACATGTACTGCAACGCAAGATAAATGATGCTAAATGGGTTATGAGCGTTGCTAATGTCAACTGCAACATTTTTTACTTGGTTGCATTAGATGGTGTAACCAATGACATTTTGCAACAATCACAAATTTACTTGCAACATTTTTTAGTATGTTGTATTAGAGTGTAGTAGTAACATTTGTTTACCTTATTGACAACATTTATTGTTATGTTGCCCAATAACCTTACTGCATCATTTTTGTTAACATATTAGTGTCATTTAAACAAATGTTGAGAGACCAATCTGCAACACTTATTTTATTATTCGCATCAATTACAGATTGATGCATTATTGTATTTTGCATCAATTAATCATAATTGCATCACACAAATGGAGATGCTAATAAAAATGAAAACAATAAACGTTACACGCAACAAATTTGTAACGATGCCTTTACGACATTGCATCATTTATTATCTTATAATAATCGATGCAAAATGATGAATTTATTACTAGCAACGCGTGTGAAATGTTGAGTTAATCTACATCGCATCACTGTGTTGTAATTTGCAACGTTTAATAATTGATACAAATGAAAGAATTTGCAACTTGTTTTCAGCGTTGGTAAATATTTGTTTCGCAACAACGAATTTGAAAACTATTACTGGTTATAACCATTGTTATATTTAATGGCAACCTGTCTTGCTCTGATTAATATTTGTTTCTAAACAGTTTATTACAGCATCACTTCATAATTGAAAGTATAGAGAGATAATTAATTCATGTACTAAAATAATACACCACAATATCTCAAATAGTTGGATGTTCATATATATAAATATAGGTACCTTCAGTAATAATTAAGGTAATCCAAATAACTTCGTTCATCATTTAGTTGTGGGAAACTAGTACTGAAAATCTCTACAAATAATCATGTACTAGATACCCCACAACTAAAGTACCTAGTACTACTTGCAACTTTCAGAAAACTGCACAAAAACTATCCCCATAACTATCCAAAGTTGTACCTTCCCACAAACTGTTCAAAAAAACAAATTGTCAAGCATTGCCAAAAAAGAACTGTCAAGCAATGACCAAAAAGCTGCCCTGAAACACTAACAAAGCAGCAACACTACAATAGTAACTTCCAAAAGAGCATCAAAGGGTAAAAATAACCATCAGAGACTTGATGCAAGATCATCACCCAAACATGGTCAGCTCTCATCAACCAGTTCAATATCCTCATTATTCCCATCTTCATTATCATCCGGGACATAAGAATTGCCCTACCAGTAAAGAATAAAAAAAATCAGTAGCTAGCCAAAACTTCTCCAAAATATAAGATTGAAAATGTTTGAATGAAATATAAAAGTCAGATTCTTGTTCAAAAAAAACTTCAGATTCAAGAAATATATACCGGGCTTGATAAAACATTTGTTGCTCCAGAAGATTGAGCAACTCCTCTAGCATTCACTTCTTCAAACACATCACAGCTTTCAAAAGGGTTGAATGTTGAGAAATCAATGTGTTGGTTCGTGCTTTGTAACATACTCACCAAATTATGTATAACACGGGTGAATTTTCCCTCAAGATTCGTAATTTTTGCGTTGCAATCTATTTGAACAGACTGTATCTTATCCTCAGCTTTCTTGTTTACTTCCTCTTCGTACTTAGTCCTCTTGAAGTCCGAAGGAGTTACACCTCTCCCTTTGAGGGGCACAAATCCACTCCGCTTTTTAATCAAATTGTGGGCAACGAGGTATTCCTCCGCACCAGCATCATCATTCTTGTATTTTTCTAACTCAACCTGAATGTACACAAACAAATTAATAAAAACATGCAACTGAATGTGAGTAAATATGAACTAATAAACCAACTTAAGTAAGAATGCAAACAACCCAACATATATAGTCACCATATCTTAAAGAAGGAAAATTAAAAAAACTATTAGTGTTTTGATATAACAATTACCTTTGAAGTATAATAGGACAACCTGTTATAATTAATGAAGTACAAGAAATGTGTAACCTAACTAATAAATGAGAAAACAAAGAACAATATAGATCAGGAATATTATCACAGTAGGTAGTAAAAAATTAGATATTACCCTTGTTTCTTTGTCAACAACCAATGCACCGCTTTGTTTGGTCCTAGTTTTAATATAAATTTGTGCAAGAGATGGCTCTTCACCATTTTTAACCTAGATAAGAGAATGTAGTAGTGTTAAACAGATAATACAAAGTACGTTAAGTAAAAGTCAAGAAAAAAAAGTAATAGTCAAGAAAGAGTGTTGAAGAATATTGCCTCAGCTGCAATGAGTCGGGCAAAGCTCTTTGACCCAGCAGTATGCATGTTTTTCCTTTGAGCAGCACTTTGTTTATTTTTAATTGCTCTTTCCTAGAAAATAAGTTTGAACGGACGATAAATGCAAGTAATGTAACAAAAGGTACTCCATTTTACTCCAAAAACAAGTATTTTAAACAATACAATACCTTAGTTTTGTCGTTTAACCAATAGGCTAGCAGTGCCAACCATTGTCCCTCCGGAACAGTTTCTGGTTTATTCTTAAGCAGTTGCTGATAACTCATGTATTCATTGAAATGTCGAGATTTCAATCTACTTTTAAAACACCGCCAAGAGTCTGCGGCAGTTTTCATCACCCAATTTTTCCCCTCATCTGGAATCACCCATGTAAGCTGAACAATTGATGCAAAACAATATTAGAACTGTTGTACAATATAAAAAATGACAACTTAAAAACATTAAAAAAAAGTAACAGTAAATACTCACACTTAAATTTTCCCATATAGCATCTTTGACTTTTTGGTCAACCTCCTTCCAAGTCTTGTTCTCAAGGGAAACCAATTCAGTGTTTTTTACCATCATCCCGATACTCGGGGCAAGACTTCTCACAATTGGGTAAGGTCCAATAGGCTGATTCGAACGGTTTAAAATCACCTTTGGACGATCATCCCCTTTCACTCCTACAAGGTTTAAACATTTTGTTATTCCTCTAGGTTTTCTCCTCTTTGGGCCTACAAAGTAATGAACAATTGATTAGCACATGTTTATGATAGTTGATAACTTATTGATGCATATACTAATTGACAATACCTTCACAATTAGGTCTCTCAAATGATGCATTCATTGCACCAGCAACATTCTGAATTCCTTCATTTGAATTGTCATTAATATATTGATCTTTCACTTGATCGTCTTCTTCATCTTCAACTTGATCATTTGCTTCTTCATACCCCTCATCTTCTTTGCTTTCCAGCTCCTCATCATCATGTCCATCACTTTTATGTCCTTCTCTGTCATCTTCATTTCCTTGAAATTCATCATCAAATCTACCTCCAATAGGCACTTCGCTGTCATCGCTACTATCTTCCTCATCCATCAGTTTGTAGCTTCTACTTTTATTCAAATTGTCTTCTTTGTGTGCATCTAAATCACTGTGAAGTTCACAATCATGATCTTTGTGAACACTAGAGAGACTTCCTTTCGTGCTCCTAGAATGCAGGGAATGTGTTGAAGCAACCTTTGGTTGAGACTGAATGTTTTTTGATGTAGGAGCACACATTTTAGTAACCTTTTTTGGTGGCACAACCCTTTCAATGTGCTTCCTTGGTGATCGACGTATATCCAAACTCCATGTTGTTGCCTTGCTAGCATGGATCGATTTTGTAACATTAGAGGGTGGGGGAGGAATTTTCGGATCACTTGCCGCCTTCGCACGAGTGGGCATTTGAGGCAAACTTCCCAAAATGTCATAGATGGATTTCTGTTTTTTTTCCTGTACAATTGACCTGTCATTTAAAAAAATACATTAACAATATTGACAATTATAATATAGTAACAGAAGTTGAAGGTGGATTTGGCATTGCATATGATTGTTTCAAAGTCGTTAATGGTTTTGAACAAGATCGCAGAGTAGCAATTTCCTACACAAACGAGTCCACCTCATCCATCAAGAGGGAGAGCAAAAAAATTAATGCTGTCAAAGTTTTCTCTCTGTTTAGCAAGATGTTGGATAAGGTATTTGTTCCCACCTTCCCCTTGCATTATAACTGCAACATTATACAGTCTTTCTTCTTTTTTAAGAATGGGGATTTCTTATTTTGTTCATTCATCAAGTGAAAGTGGAAAATCAGTTACTTTAGTACTATGTCCATGTACAATCACTGAATAGCTTTTCTTGACAAAATATTGTCTTCTTTTCATTATATATACTAGATTATCTTGTTCAAGGATTTTTCTCTTCTCACTCAGCTGTTTATCAGATAACATATTTGCTATCAAGCATTTGACTGCTGATGGTGTACTAGTCATTAGTGATGCTCTAAAGATCTTGTTCCTTGTTGTAGCCATGAAAATGACATTACAGTGGGGTTACAAAGGATTGTTCAAGAAAATGCTAAACTTCATGAAAACTTGTCAAAAAAAAAGAGTGATAAGGTTAAAAATAGGAGCACACCATAAAGAACACCCAAAATTGAAAACCTAAAGTAAAGTTATTTTTTTCCCAAACTCTATTTCGAACACGATAAGAACACGATAAAACTAAGAACAAGAAGCTTAACAAACTAGGACTATTATTACCTTAGAGATTGAGGTGGTAATATTGTTGCTGCCTTCCTCTTTGGTCTTGATTTATTCACCGGAGATGTGGATGGCAACCCCATTTTTTGCTTCATTTTCTTCATCGCCGAATATGACTGATAGAGGGTGTTGAATGATGCAAGGATCTGGATAGGTAACAAGGAAGTGCTAGGGTTAGAGCTAACCTTATATACTAATATTTTACCCACACGGTGCCGTTTTAGATAGAGATGTGCTGAAGCGGGAAAAAAAGAAAATATGAGCGGGAATATATAATAGCCCAAAATGGTGTTGTTTCTCTCCCCAAGTGTAAGTTGTAGAATCTAAACGGTACCGTATTCCATTTTTTGCTCCATGAAAATTTTAAATTTGTATATATTTTTTTTTTGTATAATATGGTATTTAATTTGAAAATTTAGAAAATCATTTTTTGACACTAGATGAGTTCAATAATTAGGATTTGCATATTTTGCCTAATTTTATAGTTGATTTCATATGAAAATCGGGTCTAAATTCTAATCTACCGTAGAATTAGTTTTGAACTAAATTTGCATCCGATTATGGACCGATCGGCTTGAAACTGATATGGTACATCTATAAATACCTATATGTGATTCCACAAGATTGGATCTTTCTATGAAATAGAGTGTAATGTAGATAATCACGGTAACTCTAGTTATAAATACCTATAGGTGATTTATTGGAATGGATAGGAAAGCGGTATAAATGGTCGATACTACTGGAAGGATTCCTCTTTGTATAATAGGTACTGTAGCTGGTCTTCCTGTGATCGATTTAATAGGCATTTTCTTTTATGGTTCCTATTCCGTGTTGGGTTCATCCTTATAATAATTGGATGAACTAATTTGTAGAGTTGGAATTGTGAAAGCATTAGAACTTATCGAACCTATCCATTCTTTCTTTGTCTGATTCCAGGGGGAGGGTCCTGAGGAGTTCTTAATAATCAGAATATTTTTTTTGTTTATACGAAAAAAATGGGTCACCTAGATGGGTTTGCAAACTAGTTCACGTAAATTTTGAGTTGTTTTCATACACAAATTAGGTCTAAATTCTACACAACCGTAGAATCAATTTTGCATTAATTTTTGTCCGACCGTGATCTGATCGGAGTGAAAACAAACATGGTAGATCTATACATAACTACAAGTGATTCCACCGGTTTAGATCATCCTAACAACTTGAAAATATTTAATAATTTTGAATAATCATCAATAATTTTTAGTATCGTATCATCCAACATTTAGATGAGTTGGCTAATAAATTCCTGTAATCGAGGATGGTAACATTATGTACACCGAAAATTTGAAAAACGGACATGGTTTATCTATACACAAGACTAATCTCGCTGTAATTCAAATAAATTATGCACCTTAAAGTATATATGCATCTATAAACCATCCATAAGGTATAATATTGAATCCATCATCTTTGAACACTTATAATGCCCAATATCCAACAATGTTATACAAAGCAGTAAACAAATATCCAAATATGCTCAGCAATATCCCTTCTTTTTTAAACTCAACAATACCACTTCTTCAATGAACTGAAACAAGCTGTCAAAATAAAAAGCCACCAATATCCATTCTTCAACCAACATACACCTGCGAATGAACAATAGTCATTATACATGCCAAAACAAATTAAGTTCTAACCAAAACAAAAGTTCTATAATCATCTTCAACAGACATGCATGTAAATAAATATGAAAACTTATTTTCAGCAATAAATATACAAAAAGTTCAACATTGGTGTAAAAAATAATAATAAATAAGTTACCTATTTCATGACTCATCATCTATTGGTGTCGAATTGTTATCCACGGTTCTTCCAGCCACATCATTTCTTCCCCAACTTGAAAGTTCAACATTTTCTCGAATACCACCATCAATAATCGGATTAGTCTCGCCCATCCAATACGTCTCCACGCCACCCTCATCTTGAACATCATCCATATCATATGTGTCTCTTGGAATAGCCTTTACAACATTATATAAATTTGGACTAGTAGGGTCTTGTACATAAAAAACTTGTTTTACTTGGGACGCAAACACAAACGGGTCATCTTTGTATATCAATCTTTCATAATCAACGATGGGAAGATCGAAATGGTCCTTATTTGTACGAAACCATTTACACTCAAACAGAACAACACTGAAATGACCATGATAATCCAATTCGATGATGTCTTGCACAACACCGTAATATGTAACATCTTCAACACTTGAATTAGACCCATTTTCAGTCGCTGCTACAATGGTCACTCCGGCATTTTGAGTTCGCTTACCTAAATCATATGATTCTGTCCGAAAGCGAAACCCATTAACAACAAATCCCTTGTACCTTTTGCCAACCCATTTCGGGCCGCGCGATAACCATCTAAGTTCTTCCGAAACTGTTTCTTTACTTATTTTCGCTGCAAACCATTCATGAAATTTAATAGACATGTCACTCACAGAAGCTCTATTCCGGCAGCGAACTAAGGATGGTTGAGTCCTCATCACTGTATCATAGTCTCTGCATCATGATAACAATTTAGTAGTGAAAATTCTTCAAGTAGGTAACTAAGTTTAAACATAAATGTTTCCTTGTTTATACCTTGTATACTTGGCAATTGCAGGAGTATTGTACAAGACATATCGATGTGCACGGTACCTAAGATTTCCCTCTACAGTGAAACATTTTGTCCCACCTATTGGACAACCAATGTAAGGGAATAAAGATGTTTCATTGGTGCTATCAGCAATAGGGACTTGATATCTTTTGAAAGACCTATTGAACCTTGTTGTCGCATCATCTCCAAGATACCTCGAGCAAAAGGTTGATGCTTCTTTTGTTATGTAGCCTTCAGCTATTGAACCTTCAGGTCGAGCTCTATTACGGACAAGGTTCTTGAGATCAAGTAAATACCTACAATTGCATTATTACTATCAGAATGTGATAAAATGTACAAGACAATAATATTAAGGTTTAGAATTATAATCACCTTTCCGGAGAATACATCCACCGATATGTTATTGGTCCACCAAGTCTTGCTTCATTGACCAAGTGGATGGGCAAATGCAACATGATATCAAAGAATGAAGGTGGAAAAATCATCTCGAATTGACAAATAATTTCTTTAATTTCTTCTTCTAATCTGTCCAACTCTTCAAATTTGAGGACCTTTGCACATATTCCCCGAAAAAATGAGCTTAATCTGATTATAGCCCCAGCCACATGTTTAGGTAACGTTTTCCTCACAGCTAGTGGAAGCAAGTAATGTAACAAAAAATGACAGTCATGAGTTTTAAGTCCTGATAATGTGTGTTGTTTCACATTCACACATCCACTAATGTTCGACGCATAACCCGCTGGAAACTTTGCATCTTTCAACACCTTACAAAATATATCCTTCTCCTTTTTGCCCATTGAGAAACATGCAGCAGGCAATAGGTACTTATTGTTTCCAAGATCTCTGGGGTGGAGCTCCTCTCTAATTCTCAAATCTTTCAAATCTTTTCGAGCATTCAAATGGTCTTTACTTTTGCCGGGTAAGTCTAAAAGAGTACCAATAATCGAATCGACAATATTCTTCTCAATGTGCATGATGTCTAGATTATGCCGAAGTAGATTGTGTTGCCAATAAGGAAGGTCAAAAAAGATGCTTCTTTTCTTGAAAGGATAAGGTCCATTCCTTTTTGTTGCTTCATTCAATGGTTTCCCAAAGTCATTTTCAAAATCCTTTAGTTTCTCAAATATTTCTGAACCAGATAAAGTTTTCGGTGCAATACCTAATTCTTTCTTTCCATTAAAGGCTCTTCTATTCTCCCTCCACCTATGATTAGCACACAAAAACTTGCGATGCCCCATATACACTACTTTCATGCTACGCTTCAAATACTGAGAATTAGTATCATATTGACAATATGGACACCCAAGCTTTCCTTTAGTACTGTAACCCGAGAGCATTGCATATGCGGGATAATCATTGATCGTCCATAACAATGCGGCATGCATGGTAAATTTATCTTTTCTTGACGAATCAAATGTTTCAACACCTTCACCCCACAATAGTTTAAGTTCATCAATGAGCGGTTGCATGAAAATATCAATTTCATTCCCCGGAGATTTGGGTCCAGGAATAAGTAGTGATAAAATAGTGTACGCTGGTTTCATGCACATCCAAGGAGGTAGATTATACACTACTAATGTCACGGGCCACATGCTATATTTAATGCTCATGGTTCTATATGGATTGAACCCGTCACTTGATAAACCGAGCATGACATTTCTTGGCTCTATTGCAAATTGAGGGTGTCTCGAGTGAAAGTTTTTCCACGCCAAGGCATCTTTTGGGTGTCGGGCTGTTCTATCTTCTCGACTACTCTCTTCATGCCATCGCATTTCATTTGCAGTTTTGGAGCACATGTAAAGCCTTTTCAACCTTGGAATCAACGGAAAGTGGCGCAAAGTCTTTTTTGGAACTTTGCGACCATTAGGAAGTTTCATAGCAGCCACCTCAACTGACTCGTTCAATTTCCTTTTTCCTTTTCTACTTTCATATGTTTCAACATCATCTGTTACCCATCTACATAGCCCACACTTAAGACAAAAATCAGCATTGGCATGATCTTTCCAAAATAACATGCAATCTTTTTCACATGCATCTATTTTTCTATACTCAAGCCCCAATACTTTTACAATGCCTCTAGTTTCCTCATAACTTTGTGGGATATTTGCATCTTTAGGAAATGCCTTTATCAACAACTTCATCAGTTGACTGTATGACTCATTACTCCACCCATTAATGCACTTTAAAGTGAAAAGCCTAATGATGAACGAAATCATTGTCATTGACTCACACCCGTCGTACAATGGTTTTTGTCCATCTTCAAATAATGCTTGGATCTTCTCTGTCTCTTTATCCTTTGGATTTGCAAATTCTTCTTCACTAAGAACAAACTCCTCTACTCCATCTTGTTCAAGATCACAAATATGACGAAACGTATCCCTAAATAATGCTTCGATGTCATCATCAATGGTTCTTTCATTAGCATGAGTACTTCGGTTCTCTAGGCCACCATCGCGCTCTCCATGAAGAATCCATCGAGTGTAACTTGGGTTGAACCCTAACACTATCAAGTGTTCATACATCTCTACCCGATTTAGCATTATACAATTATTGCATTTCTTGCAAGGACACAATACTTTCCCGCTTCCTTCAACATTGGCAAAAGCAAAATTTAAAAATCCTTCCACACCAGCAACATATTGTTCGCTACCTCTAACACTATCAATCCACTCTTTTTCCATCGTTTGCACCTAGTTGATTTGACAATAGGCAATACTCATTAGCTTATAGTAGTGTTATAAAATAACTCATGAACACTTAGTTTTTTGTGTTTGTGTTTTAAGCTTAATTACAATAGCTATGAGTTATATACTGAAGTAGATAAATATAAACCAAATATAGAATCTGTCTTTACGAAACTAAATAAACTGTAACATATCAAAACATTCCATCTATACAAAAAGAGAGGAAATATATCAACTACTCTATTTAGCTATATATTTGTATGTTTTTGTTGGTGAGATTGTTTTGAGAAGGAAGTAAATTTGCAACTACAGTTGCTCTGTATTGAAGCCATGAAACAGAGGGCTTTTAAATTTGGTGATCATAAAAGAAATTGTAAATTGCAAACAAGTAAGAAAACTAGACAACAATAAAACAAGTTTAGAATTAAAATGACTAGGCACATTACCAATAAGAATATTAGATATTTGACACATTAAGAATATATATATTTTTAAATATAACAGAAATGGACAATTCAAAACAATCAAGACAATACTACCAAAAAAAAAAACCAAGCAAGACAAAATGCTCATAAGAAGAAAGTGCAAGTCTTAGTTACTGCTGCTACCCAAGCATACTGGTTGTTGTGAACCATGGAATTAGTGCTTTCAAATCACTTATTACCAAATAAATACCAGAAATTGCAATGATGTACATGTAAAAAGATGAGAAGAGATGAAAGAAATAAGAGAGACTCGTCGAAATCGCAGAACATAAAAGTATACCTGTCACCGGGAGTACAAAGAATGTCAGAATCGTGGAGCTCTGTCGCCGGAATTACAGAGCGACGCCGTCGAAATCGATGAGCCTCTCACTTCCCAAATCGCAGACCGTCACCTTGCTCAAATCGCTGACCCTCTCCTCGCTCGAATCGCCGGACTAGTCCCTCCCTACCAAATTATCGAATGAATCTGGTTTCAATAAGCTGACTATTGGATTTGAGAAAATGCAGCATTCAATTTGGGGGAATATTTTTGTAATGCGATCTAACATAGGGTTAGTTTTGTTCCCAATTTTGTAAATAGGGGATCTTTAAAGGGGTGTTTTGGACATTTCATAATTAATTTGGTTTAGTGGGGATAAATTGATATTTATTAGAAGTAAATTAGGTTCAAAATGAGAGTTCCATAAAAAAAAGGGTTCAAAATGAGAGTTATCGAATTATTTTATAAAATTACTCGTGCAAATGTTACGTGTCTATACCATCATTTGTAAATAAAATGTTGCAGAACATATTATTCGTAACATGACTGTAAATAATTAGCATCAACTCGAATAATTTGTTGCAAGATACGTAACATTCGCAACTTAAGTACACGGATGTTGCACAGATGTTGCTGTTTAATGTTCAGACACAAGTACTTGCATCATTTGACTGTAATGTAAATATCAGATGTTGCAAAACAGGGTCAAATCTACTAGTGCGAACAATCCTAAAATTGATGTTTACTTGTCAAGTAACAAACACTCAGTAAAACAAGTGGTTGATTTCACTTAATCCCTCGAGGTTTTAGTTTCAAGTCTCGGTATTTGCACGCTTACTGATAAAAAAAATATAAAAAAAGACACATGGTAGATAATTCAAAGGTTGCAGTTACATACTGTGTCCCAGGTATATGATCAACAACTGCATTAGTTTCATCATGTAACATTGCAAAATTATAGCCAGATATCTTAGCTTTAAGAGTTCCATCAAGCAGAACAGTTGAGGCTTTAATATTTGTGTGAATAATCTTGTGACGTGTCCCTTCATGCAGATACTGCAAACCTTTTGCAACTCCCAAGCAAATAGCAAACCTAGTTTCCCAATCAAGTTTTAGAGGAGAGTTGTAATCTGCAGAGTACAAAACTATAAGTTGTTGGCACAAAAATGTGAGAGTACCTCAAATAATGAAGATATTACAATAAGGTATGAAGTTGTGCCACAACTCATTCCATCACTCAAACCTGTATCTTGTCACTGAAAGTGATCAGTAACTAATTGTCAGTGTTGTCACGTCTCTAATGCACGACGGGAATGGGGATTTGTCACTAAAACATAACTTTGTGCGATGGAAAAGTTGTCGCCGATAGCATAAAAGACCAGGTTGTCACCATTATTGAACTTTTATCCGTTTCAGCCCAGTAGTCACTATTTCTAAGCACAACTTGTTTATGGTTGTCACCAAAAACAAGAATTCTTGTATTATGCATGCTAAATTCTAGCAAGAGCTTGCAGGAACCAGACAAGAACACTAATTTCATTTGTGTCGCGGAAACACTACTTATATATAATTATAATTAAAAGATGCATGAACAGGAACAAAACTAACATGATCAAGAAATTAATTCAATCAAACACGCTAGTATATAAAATTTCAATCACTAGAAGAATTTTTATTTTCCGCGATAGCAAATCCAGTCGCTCAAACTCCTATTCTGTCGCGGAAAGTCAATAATTGGATGTAACCAAATGTCTTGTCACGGAAAGTCTCATGTGCACAACTGTAGCTAGTTTGTCTCGAAAAGTATAGCTTCCTGCGACATAAAAGTTGTCACCAAAAACATAAAATCCCAAATTTTTACCATTATTGAGCTTTTATTCATGTCTGCCCAATAGTTATTGTTTCTAAGCTCAACTCATGGTGACAACTTATTTATTTGCTGTCACTAAAGATAAGAATTTTCGTAGTGGATTATAGGTTAATTAGCTCGATTACTTCTACCTGCAAGGTAATTGCAAGGTCAAGAGAAGATTTTTGTTTTTGGTCAATGATGTATAATATACTTCGTGAAAGGAAGGAATTTTTTTTGGATAATTTTCTCTATCATAACTCTTATTTCATGTTCTACTCTTTTTTTTGAAAGAATTTATATAAATAGATGTCCTCACTTTTCCGCCTATATCTTATGTGCAATTCAAATTACAAATTTTAGGACGGTCGGAGTGAGTAATATTTTTCAAGGATATAAATGAAGCTAAGGTGGGAGACTGAAATGGGATGGTAGTAGGTTGTGAAAGCAACAGACTAGCAGCTAGAAGAAGAACATATCTTATAATAAATAAAATTAAATAAAACTATGCCCTACACATAACATATTAATAAAACATAATATAATTATGGTGCTAATGACAAATCTATGTTTTTATTTATTTATTATTATTTATAAAACAAAGGCCTATGTTTTTTTGGTTTGTTTATTGGGTTGATTATGTCAATAATTCAGTAAGTTTATGAATAAAATAGCAACCGCATTACAAGGGTTTTTGAAGTGATTATGGATTGATAATGTCGACATTGAAATGGAAGGTTCATAAAATAATAAATCAGTCAATTAAGCACACAGTTTTAGTGAGTAACTAATGAGAAAATGTTTCATTTTGGCCCATAATTATTTGTTATGTTTCGAATTTGTATTCAGTTTTGATTTTTGTTTCAGTTTGGCCATTATACTGTTCATATTGTTATAATCTGATTCTAAACTATCAAAATTTTTGTTTCGAGTTGATAAATTTATATTGTTGCCGTTGAAATAGGATAGCGTGGCAATATTATCATTTTATTATTAATGTGCGGTGGTAACTACGTTATGTTTGAGTTAGCTCAAGTTTTTGATATGACTAATTTGTACACCAATTTTGTTTAGTTTAATCTCTTAATTATTCAATTTTGATGATAAAAAATAGTGTTATTAATCGTAAATTTAGTTAAACTAAGCGCCACATCAACAAAAATTGTATAGATTTTCTCGAAAAAACTATCGTGAAAGCATAATTTCACCACATCTTCATTGTGGACTAGACTAATTCAAAACAAAAAGTTATTACATAATTTACCAATAACTTAGGGACTAAATTACAACAAAATTAAGTTTTAAACATATTCCTTATACTATTAATGCTTAGTATATATTGAATATTTTTTTTATCATCGATATGTTCAATACACATTGGTTGAACTTACTTTTATTTTTTAAAATGCACATCAGTTAAATCAGTTGACTGTATAAAATAATTGTTAATTAATAGACCAACAATGTATGGTCATCAATTATTTCAATAAGACTATAGAAGATGCATGGAAGATTTATATAATAATATATCAGTCAATTAAGCACACAGTTATGGTATAGGTTGTGAGAAGTAATTGGACCTCCTCTCAATAATGCACCAATAAATAGTAATTGTAATTAGGTAAAATGTTGACTATTTTATATTACTATGCTAGATGGGTTAATCATATTTTTGTTTTTTCATAAGTATATTTTTGTTTAATTAATATAATTCTGAAAATTGGTCAGATGACAAATGTGTCGTGAGTAATGTAATATGTGCTAAATTTTTGTTTAAAAATAAACATACTCACTAATGAGATGTAACAAATAATTTAACTATTGTTTAACCGATTAAACTCAAGCCTGATGAACCCAGAATACAAAAGAAAAAAATTGTAGATCGATCTATCCATGCACTCTTATTTTTATTTCAAAATGGTGTTATTAAACATTATTTTTGTTTGAAGAAAAGTAAAATAATTCAATTGATTGTATAAAATAATTCAACTATTCCAAAAGAGGTTTTTAGATAAATTGGTTGGTGAATAAAAAGTGAAACAATGGGCTGTTATTTTTCTCCGCCTGTTTCTCACATTTGTATCTTCTCTTGTTTTGGTCGTTACTTTTAATTGATTTGATTAGATGCTATATGTTTCTATTTATGTCTTCAATTAATGTTAAAAAAAAACAAGAAAAATAATAATATTGGACCCATATATACATATATAATTATATGCCACCAAAATTATTCTTCTTATCTGTGATGATATAAAATGGATACAGACCAGATTCCAACAAAAATAGCATATTATAAAGTATCAAATCAATGTGTAATCTTTGACTATTTACTACTAGAACATTTTTTTCTTCTTCAAATAATGTGAAATCATGTGTCAATTTATGAGTTCGCACCAATGAGGTATTAACTTAAACTAAACCATTAACGAGTTATGCATATTATGTGTATCCTGATATTTTATTGGATAATTTTTCTTTTCATCGTGCACGAACACGCCTTATTATCGAAAAATAAAAATTTGCCCGCCTGCCCAAGGAAATAGGGTCCCATTAAATTTGGGCCAAATTTTCATACCTAGTTGTAAGTACGAAGGTAGCATGGATCCAATCTATGGGCCCAATAGGCCCAAGTAGGTGTAAATAATGGAGCCCAACAAAAATTGTGTTCCTCATCCATTTTTGACCCAAAATTACAAGGTAGCATTATTTTTGAGAAGTGAGACATCATTAAGCCCAAAATCAACAATGTTCGTGGTAGATGACACAATTATTTGCCTCTACCACGTGTTATTATGAAGTAGAGTTGACGGTTTGAATCTTAGATTTTGGATTGTGTTTTGAGTTGTTAAATTTAAATCCGACCAGAAAGTACTTCGAATTTGGTTATTTCAATTATTTGTCACAAAATTTGTTGAATTGTGTGGGTTTGTTAGTCTCAAACCGGCATATCCTTATAATCCACAAGACAAATCCAACCATGAAATTGGTCAAGTTGAATTTAAGTCGAGTAACAATTGGATTGGATGTCAGGTGTTCACATATTCAAGTCCAAATTGTCAGCTATACTATAAGGTTCCCAATGTATCTTTTTTTATATTATAAATAAACATACCAACTGAGATTCGAATCTGAGACCTCTAGAAAAGCAAACACCTTAAGCCAATTACTCCGATGATAGTTGGTAGTTCACAATGTACCTCACTCAAATTATTCAAAAAAAAAAAAAAAATCTTCACATACTTTTATGGGCTCCCAACTCAACACTTGGATAAGCAGGGAACCTTATTATTCTAGTAGTGGTAGTGCACCTCTACAACAACCAGCTTCCTAGAGGGAGTCCTACCCTTACACCTTCCGAAGTTTCTAAGTGACTTGCTCGGTCATGAGAGGATTCACATACTCCTCGATTAAGTTCACAAATGCGACAACCTTATGCTCCTCAAAGAATTTCATGGAGGAGCCAACCTCATGCTCCTTAAAATGAACTAAAAATTAAATGTCATGCACCCGTTTTCTCAAATCAGCTCAACTCTTGGACCAAATGAGAGACTCAAATCTTTCCTAAAAGATCCCCACAACACTTAGCCTGAAAAATGGTACTGTAACTCTCAAAAGTACAAAACCAAGTCCACTAATACAAAGTGGAACCTCATACCGCCCTTAAGGTCCTAACAAGATACTTGGTCACAATAAAAAACTTTTGTCTCTTTTAACTCTCTGAGGCGCCCGAAACGCATAAAATTGCATGCATCACCAAGTAATATAAGACGCCTCCCCTTGTAGTGATGTTAGGACGATACCTAAAGAGGTAAGCATCCTAAGAGCTCCAATCCATCCCACGAAGTTGGAGGACACCCAGAGGTCCCGAATATCACTTAACACCCACAAATGACGCGCCCCAAAAGCTACAACCACGTTACACAAGGCAGAACTCACTTTCTCACCGACCAACTAGGCATTGTCATTTCAAATGTTACATAAAGTAGTTTTCTCTTTAAATTTAATGCAACAACTAACCTTGGAATAACACTTTAATAAATGCGAAACTAATTGCGAAGTAGTTGGATTAGGTGGATAAAGAGATCGAGGAAGAAGCAGCTAAGCGGTTACTCAGATTCTCAATCGAACCCAAAATATGTAAAAACTGAAAACCACAACTACAACACTATAGCTACAGTTTCGTGTTAGGAACCACCTGGTTCTTCATCGTACCGTGTCTCTCTCTGTCCAGAGCTTGAGACAATGGGAGGTATAGGACGAGGAAGGAGACCCATTTACCTAGGATTGGGTCTGGTTATGATTTTGGGGATTGCTGTTTATTTCAGGCTCTGGTCCATCGATTACTCCATTTCTGCTGATGACTCCGAGCTCTTAAGGTTCTCTTCTATTTTTTGATCCAATTTTTATGGTTTTTTTTTTTTTGGAATCTGGTTTCTGGGTTTTGTTGTTTTGACCTTGTTTTTGCTTTTGCTTTGTTGGGTTCTTATCAAGTTTGTTAAATTCTTATTGCTTTGTTGATTTCGTTGAGTGAAAGTTGCAATTTTTATTGTCATTGTTTCATTGGCTTGGTGTTGCCTTGCTTTATTATAGTACTCCATTGAATGTGTTGTGGTAATGAGACTCAACCACAAAAGGACTGTTCTTGAAGAAATTAGGTTTATATATATAGTCTCAGCCAATATTTCTTGGCTGAGACTCCTTTTTCTGATATATATATAGAGAGAGAGAATCTCAACCAAAGAGTTATGGGCTGAGATTACACCAAGCCAACGAGGAGATGCACACCTCACGATTTAACACTCATACCGGTTGGGGGCGGAGCGCAATTGCCCGAATACATTTTCTTTGTGTCGTGCTTGAGTCTCAACCAACAACTCTTTAGCTGAGACTCCTTGCTCTCTCTATGAAGTATTTGCCTTTAGAAAGTCATCCACAAGTAATGGGTTGATGCCATGTGTAGTTCTATTTTTACATTACATTGCTGAATTTGGAGATACTTTTTACCTTTTAGCATTCCCTTCCCATTGCCTAATTCCTGAGAATCAGAATGCAGCTGTTAAGGGAATGGAATGTGTAGCAAAGATTTTTCAAGTAATGTGAGTCCCGTTGTGTATCCGAGACGAGATCTTATCTATATTGTGGGTTTGAATGATTTTTGTTTACACTTATGCATGTGTTTTCGTGATGACCCTAAAAGTTGGTTTTTCAGCTTACATCCTTGTACTTTCACAATTCAATGATCAAAGTTGTTGGATTAAGTTGGTCTTTATTACAATTTGATAACATGTGACAATGTAGTGCTCCTCGTATTGTGCTTAATGTACCTCAATTTCGTTCGTTCCTGTTGGTATCTGAACAATTTTCGGTTTTGCCTAAATCTTGTAGGAGACAGTTTGATCTTGCTAACCGGGAAGCAATGGATGAATCTGCAGAGTGGAGGTTGAAATATGACGAGGAATCGGAGAGGGCTAAAAAGTGTGCGAACGAACTCAGAGAGGTATTTAGTTCACCGATCTGCTGTTTTGCTTTTGCATGTTAAATCGGCGACAAATAGGAGATCATCTTTTTGCTCATTTGCTTTTGGCTACTTAGCTTTGTAACATATATTGGTTTGGATTAAAACCTATGCTAGGTACGGTCCAGTAAGTTCAGTTCAAATCAAATTCATAGTATGCGTCGTGGCTAGCCATGTTGGGAGCTTGTGAATCTTAGAGCAAACTTGAAATTTTATTTGACTGAAAATAGCATACTGAAAAGAGAACTTCCATAGGAGAGTGAACATTGGTTTTCTATAACCTTACATATCCTCCTTCCGCTCCTCCTCCCCATTTCCTATTCCGCACAACAGTGGAACCGGTGAATTTGAGCTTGATTTCCTTTGGGGATTGAATGATCTCGTTTTTTTTTCTGACAGATTAAGGACTCATTCGAGAAGGAAGTAGAGAGCGCTGCCGGCATAAATCAGAAATTAGCAATGTTGCAAAAGGTATTTCATTTATACCAATATCCTCATGGTTTACCAATATCATCACTTGTCGATTTTTAGGACAACACCCGTGAGAATTGGTCTTTGTTTTGTCAAACTCAAGCTACCGTGTTTTTTTATAGGGTAAATTCCAGACAGATACCTAATACTTGGCTCATTTTTCAGATAATCCTTTTTCTTTCTAAAATATTCATTTTGCCCTTACCATCACCCTCAGTTTCACATTGTTGGAATGAAAAATAGAAAGTACAGAGAGTTAAATGTTGCGAAAAAAAGTATAAAGATCCATAGGATATTTATACGTAAATTGCTTTTTTTGTATGACAAGGCCAAGACCTACTCTTATAATATAAACCCTTATATTTATGGAGGAGAGAAACAAGTAAAAATTGACATTAGTAGAAGAACTTTTTGCTTGCAGATGCTTGTACACATTTGACGACTACAAGGGAAAATATATATTTGAAATAAATGCTCATTTTATTACATTTTTACCCTACGGTTATCTTGAGAAACTACCGAGCTACATAGTAACAACTATGAATTTCAATGTTGCCAGGAAAACATTGGATTGCTTGAAAGAGTGGAAGCCTTAAACCAAGAGCTCGAGGCCGAGAAATTGAAGTGCAGCTCTTTATAGAATGGGTATCTTGAAAAGTCGGTGAACTGTACAGGACAAAATGTTCCTTAAAATCTGTTTTTGCTAACAAGTCGGAATGTTGTATGAGGGAAGTTTTGCGTTGAGCAAGAAATTTACATTGGTTGAGTTTTTGTCTTCTCGTCATTTAATTCATCTCTGTCGCTGCTATTCTGTGTACCCGAATGTTAGATTTTCCAGATAATGGGAATGCTGTGCCGTTGCTCAGAATTTGTTCTTTTCGCATTTTCCGAGATAAAACTTTCCATGTCACTTGATAGTCTACTTTGCACTCTATTTTTTTGTTTTTGAATTATATTTTTCGTAGCCGGAAACACAAGTTCGTGCTCACAGAATCAGATTAGCAAATCAAGCTCGCTTAGTTTTCATGGCCCGACATTGATTTTGAGATTGTCATGGGAGAGTATATATCATTACGGCAACAAAGCGAAGCAGAAAAGGAGAATTCCATCTAAAACATGTAAGTACAGTTTATTACAACTCGGGTTTCTTGAAAGTACTACAGATAAGTCTGTTGATTAAGCTGATACATAGTCTGAATAATGAGTTGATATGGATAGTTAAATATATACATGTATATGTATATATATGCTGAAAGTCACGGTTTTGCAGGATCAGGAGTCGGCTTTCAGTTCATGAAGAAATCGAGTTATTGTAGAAACCAGCACTTCGTTGTTGTCGGGTTGAATCGAGGAGGCAGAGCAAGAAGTGCCGTTCCCAGCAGGATTCTAAGGAACATGAAACTAAAACTAGTAAGTGCATCGTATCTCAGAAAATTAACACAAACACGCATGATATAATGATATATCGACAGTCTTCTTGGTCTAAGAAGCAGGTTTATATTATTTGTGTTGATTCTTTTAACAATCCTTGCTGAGACTCAACACTGAAATTAGAGGAAATTGCATATTACCCTTATGGGCACATCACTTAATACACTTGATTTTACGGACTTTTTGAAACCCGTTCCTTCAATCAAATGTAGCTAAAAAGTCATTCTCTCGTCAAATGCACTTTACATGACTTTGTTATTTTATTAGAAATCCCAATTTACTATTCATATTCTCCTAAATATTACAGTATTTATAAGTATCTTTGCACATTTATTAAGTATCTTTGCACGAAACCTGAGAGAGCGGTTTGGTTTGTGATAGTGAGTAAATTGTGTGTGAATGGTGTCAAGCTCCTTAGGGTTTGAAGAGACTGCGAGGGTATTTTTATATTTTCGAAAAAACTGTATGGAAAATTTAGTGCATTAAGTGACAAGTCTATAGGATTCATATGCAATTTCTCCGGTAGCATTGGTGAAAGTAACTTACAGAGGAAACTCTTTTGCGTCGCTTTGGCGTCTTGGTCTTTGCAGTCATGATCTCAACAAGTTCATCAAACTAAGAAAAAAACCAAGAATTGTAATTGTCATTTTCTCATGAACACACACCAAAAGTAAATCTATATACATACGGAGAAAATAGAATTTCAACCAAAGAGTGAGTTTTGCGTTGAGACTCGACTAAGCCCATTAAGAGATGTAACCTAACAATTTAACACGTATATCAATCCCAATGAATACGTGGGCGCAGAGCTTCAGGCCGTATTCATTTTCTTCGTTTCTTAGCTCAGTCTCTGCCAATAATTCTTTGACCGCAAAGTCTTAGTCTCTAAGACATGTATATGCACACAAAGAGTGAACATACCTGCTTTACAATTTTTTCATATTTTCTGATACACCTGTTGAGCCTTTCTTCTTCAGTGGACATTGTCAAGTCTCTCTCTCTCTCTCTCTCTCTCTCTCTCTCTCTCTCTCTCTTTCCCTCTCTTTCTCACTCTCTCTCTCTTTCTCTTTCTCTCTCTCTCTCTCTCTCTCTCTCTCTCTCTCTCTCTCTCTTTTGTATGTTGAAAGATTGATGATGAAGAACACTATGCACAGACACATATATAGAGGATTGGAAGCATGAGAAGCAGTGTTAAGAGAATAAGAGGGTGATATGGTTAGAGGAAAAGTCTAGTGTGACAGTTACCAAATAACTGTTTTTCATGTAGATGGTCATTGACAGTTATTTTTGGGAGGCCATGGCTTGTGTCTTAAGCTTCTCAACACAATTCTTGTGCTGTTGTTGGTCAAAGTTTCTTCATTTCCACTACCAAGAAGACTTGGGAAAACAAGCTCATGGTTTCAAGGAAATGAATGATTTGGTCTGAAAATGTTTCATTTTAGTCCCTTAATTATTTATTTTGTTTTGAATTGGTCCCCAAATTTTGATTTCTGAAAGCACTGTTTTGAGTAATTGCAAATATTTTCTACTAAGAAAGTCATTTGAATTAGTTTTAGAATTGTCATGTAAAATATGATCTTTTAGGAGTTTTTTTTGACTAAAATGCGGACATAATATTTCTTCGAGACTAAATTAAAAGTATCATTCAAATAACTCGATTGTGTTATAATATATTAAATTTGAATGATTGGTTGAAATGTGAGTTTATATCGATCATTATAGGTTAAATTTTAAAGCATGAACAAGTTCAAGAAATTAAAAATAAGAAAATGTATTTTTGCTTCAAAAAATAAATGCATTTTAGTAGATTTGAGACTTTTATTCTAGTTTATTAATGATCTTTGTCCAAACAACCCATAATGTTAATAAAATTTCTAATTTCATAAGTCTAATGTAAGGTCATTTGTATGAATGAACAACTTCCATTAGTCTTTGAATAGCCTTTATTATTTAACAAAATTAAACACTTTTAAGAGAGGTTCAAGAATTGCATAATTAGATCAGAAAACCGTCAAAATGATCATTCAACTATTAAAAAACGTAACCATTGACCGAAATAATCTCCGAGGTGAATTTGGGTTAGTCATTATAACATTAATATTAATTTGTTTTTTAAATAAAAAACAAATTAATTTTAATTTGTTTTGATTGATTCTAAACGGTTGTTTCTCATAATTCAAAGATCATTTCAACAATTTTTCCTTTTAGATTTAATAACTAGCCAAAATAAGTAGGTGGTTGTTGTAGAACATCTAAAAGAAATTCAAGAAAATAACTGCCAAAAACAGAAACATTTTTATCATGATTTCCTGGTCAAAACAACAAATCCAAAACAAAAGTAACATCACATAAAACAAAAGAATGCTATTTATCTTTAAAAAAAATAATAAACAAAAATGTTATTTTGGCGGTTACAAATTTTTCATACTTTGAAATATTTGTTTCATATGTCATTAGTACATGTGTGATACATGTGCAACGCGTGCCAACCAATTAAAACTTGTATCTTACATATATTAAATATAAAAACAAGCACCAATATAATATTTATAACCGCACCAATACAACTTGTAAATAATTTACTTAAAAAACATGCGCCAACAAATTTTTGTAACGACATCAATGATGTTTGTAACTACTATATTTTAATATCAAAATACGAGTCAATAAAATTTTGTAAAGGCGCACATGTATCATACATGAAATAAAGACACATGCGCCCATCCTTCATATGTTTGTTTTGCAATGCAAGTAACTTTCTTGCTCTTACACCAACACTCATATATACAAGAAAATAGAAAAATGCAACGACCACTTATAGCTTAAATTAGCTAAATTGACCGAAGACACCAATTTAGAACAAAACATAGTCACCACAGTCATTTTTGTACCCAAATGATCTCATTCATGTATTTAACTAAATCAAGCTTCACATCAAGATCAACAAAAAAATTCTAGAAAGTTCAGATAAAAATTGTAACGACGAACAGCACTTACGGAATTGGGTCAATTAATTAAAAAAAATAGTTGAGGGACCAAATTGGATACCAATCAGAACAAAATGAACGGTTGAGGGACCAAAATATAACATTTTTCAGATATATATACCACAAATGCATCAAGCTAAAATGCAAATCAGAAAATCAGCTTCCCATTCTAATACTACCGAACAATTTATCCCGAAAAAGCTGATGATTAATTCAATCGTGTAATCAGTTTGAACAATGAAAAGAGCAATTGTAATTCCAAACTCTATATATTTATCCAAAAGAAATACACGAAGCAATTAAAATGAAGAACGACTCAAGAAGCTCTAGCAAAATTTACTTTATATACACTGTTGGTGCAATTGATTCTCCATATTGATTGGCCGGTCATATATATGATGCTTTCTAGCTGATTTTACTGAGATGCCAATGACCAAAAGTTCAAGAAAAAGGATGGTGATAGAGCAAACCAGCTGATAAATGCCATAGCGGTGGCGGTCTCAAACCTTGTGCAGTGGTTCAAGGCACATTTGTCGAGATCGTTGCCGATGAGGACAGTGATGCCTGCTGACGCACAGGCTGCAGCAAATGTAAGTGTGGATGTTATCTGCACACAAGAAAGAGAGGCTCACTTGAATGATAAAGATATTGAGATGGAGATATTTAAATCATAAATAGATTATCCGCATATACAATTGCTATAGAACAGATCATGTTTGTGCACTGAATCATAAATGCAACTTGGAAAAGATGTAGCTTGACATGAATAAGGAGTTGGACAAATTGTTTATCAGTTTAGCTACCGGCTATGTTGCACAGACACGGGTACGGCGACACGTAATTTTATAAAATCATAGACATGATATGCAAAAATAAATGATAATTTATATTTTCTATATTAGTGCATATAAGTTACATAAACTCATGCTCGTCAATGTGTCTTAGAGTGTCAAACTTTTCAATAATTTCATGTTCAGAAAAATAGGGGATATGTAAGGTGTTTGACACTTGTCCTCTTACAAACATTATTAAAAAATTGGGGGACAAGTATCCAAAGAGTGTACATTGAGAAGATGAAAGTGTCCGTGCATTAAAGGCCACCAGATGAACTGGTAACTGACGTTCATTATCCACGGACTAAGATAGACAAAATGAACCTCAAGTTTATTCTCAAAGAGAGACCATTTATTGGTAAAGTGGGACAAAAGTTATTCACATAGTCACTTAATGAAAATATGGTACTAATACATACATAGCCAGATTCAAGTTTAACTAGTACTATATTATATGGCACCCAATCAAGAAACTTCAAGGTTAACTGATTGAAGTATCTCTAGGCTTAAAAATAAAGGTTCTTACCCCATCACCAATAGCAAATAAACCAACTACTTTATAGTTCCGCAAGCGTCTTCTCACTAAAAGGGCATATGCATCAATGACTGCAAGCGAAAAGCTCCACAAACTCTGCAAGCTAACGGCACCCACAAGGTAGCTGATGCAAGAAAAGGTGAAAGATTCATGTAATTTTTTCTTTTAAATGGTAAGACATGACATACTCATCAACTATCACTGAATCAAATAACCATGAAACTTTCCTTTTACTCAATCTCACAAGCAAAGGATCACAATACATCAAGTCTTCAAAATTTGTAAAAAAAAGTTAGCACTGCACAACTCACTAGTCACTCAACCTGGAAAGATTTCCAGATTTTCCCAATCTAATACACCAACATACGAATGAAGCAGCATTCAAGATATGCTCAAGCAATCCTTCCGTAGCAAAAAGTTGCAGTCATACACATTCTAAAACGTCGTTAGCTATATTTATACTACCAACTATATTTTAAATTTAAATACTTCTTCACTACATTATGTATAGCCTCGAGCTTATGGCTGACACCCTATTCACTTGATATTGCTTTATCATGATACCAATCCTCTCCAATTTATCAACTTTTTATTTACCCGCATGTTTAGCTTTAATCACATATGATATCACCAGGCCTCAATTAGCCATACCGACAAAGCATATTAAATAACCCTCCACCAGATATGACCCTAAGAAAAGCATATTAAATTAGAAATCGAGTCAAGCTAGTGGAAACTCATAACAACCTATACGATTCAAAGAGAGGTCGTGAGTTCAAATCTCATTGAGCCGGGTGGGGAGGGTTATGGG
>JAYMSZ010000149.1:0-27026 GCA_036897665.1 Pelargonium citronellum
CAATGAGAATCTCATTCCCATTCCCATTCTCCATTCTCATTCCCAAACCAAAATTGTTAATCCAAACGGTACCTCAGATTGTTTAATATCTTCATTCAAAGTCTAATTATGAATAACTATTCCGAAGACAACCAAGTTTAAGGAGAATTACCAAGAACATGGTAGCATTAACACTCAAGTAAATGAATCAAAGAGGGCTTCACAAGTATTACACAATACAAGCAATAACAATCAACTTCTAGGGTTAATCTATGACCAAACCCCCAAACATGAAGCAAAGCCCTATAAAGCATAAATAATCATAAATGGATCTCAATTAACACCCCCACACTAGAAATAACCAGAACAATCAACAAAATTATGTAAATCTCATTCATGGTCCAAATTTTCATACAAAAACTTAATATCCTATACCCAATTCAAAATAGAAATTAAGAGAAGAAGAAATAAATGGAGTGGAATCTCATTTTCTCCAAGCTCCAATAACCAAGTCTCAAGCATGTGTAAGTGATTGCTTAGTTTAGTTAAATGTACATTTTCAAAAGTTATAAATTTATCCGCTAGAATAGTCGAAAGTTGATAGAGAATCACTCCAGAAACACTAGCATCACTCCATTATTCTCAACCAACTGCCAGCTCGAAACCAAAACATTGCTTGTACCAAAATATATGCATTCAATGGTATCATGTGCTCTACATTATCAAAAACACATAATTAGAGATTAATTTGAGCTTGACTTACGTGTCATTGACTTGACAATATTTTAAGTTGACTTGCTATACTTTAATTGTTGACTCGTGCAAAATCATCAAAAGTAAATGATTACAAACATCCATAGGCTGGACAACTCAAGTATAGAATTAAGTTGGACCCTTAAAAAGTGGATCTCTAATTAAATTCTCAAACCTAAGCTCCTTGCCATGTTACTTACATGCATCAATGCGTGTACAAATCTATAAATAAGCTATAGCTACCTCTCTCCTCTTCTTGCCACAACACAACTATGAAGGTAAAGCCATTTTCTCAACTTATCTTCCCAAAACATAAACTTATGTTTATACCCAAATTAATACACATTGGTTTGTTGATTGTGCAGCAAAAGATAGTGATTAAGGTGCAGCTCAACTGCAAGAAATGCAAGACCAAAGCCATGAAGATAGCTGCTGTAGCAGATGGTACATGCCTATTACACAACAAGATAAACCGTGATCAACGACGGATGGTTTCCTCATTGATTGCAAACCCTAGGGGACGACATTGTCATCGTCTCCATTAGTTGTTGAGCAAAGGCCATTAGCAACGGGTGATTCTGTCGCTGATTCAATACAATGGTCAATAGCGACGGACCATTCCGTAGCTAAATTTTCACGTTAATCACTGTTTATCTTGTAGTGGTACATGTTCTTATTTGGATTCATTTCTATCAAAATGACATAAATCATTTATATATAGGTGTCGACTCGGTGGCGTTACAAGGGAAAGACAAAGACGAGATCGTGGTGATCGGAGATGGAGTCGATGCAGCCGACTTGACCAGTGCCTTGAGGAAGAAGGTTGGGCAGCATGCAAGCTTAGTGAGTGTGCAAGAGGAAAAGAAGAAAGAACCTGAAAAGAAGAAAGAGCCTGAGGAGAAGCCATGCCCTGTTGCGTGGCCACCAAGTTACTGTTACCAACCTCAGCCTCAGCTTGAATTGTACAAAGTGGTGTGTGATCCTCAGCCTACTGGCTGCACCATCATGTGATGTGATCCATTTTATGTATCAACAATTCTTTGGAACAAAAATGTATGGAATTTATACTGCAATTCAGTGATACTTCTCTTCATGTATGTAATTTTATTGTACAAAAGTTGTCCGTTGCTTATCTTTATTCGTTTCGTTTGCATGAATGGGGCAAAACTAACAAAGATACAGCTACGGTTTTAACTTTTAACTACTGCTCTCGACTTTAATATCGTGATCATTTTCATGTTCAGCGATTACATAACCACCAGAGAGACCACGTTCTTCACCTAGTCTGTTTTGATATCTATCCTCCGCATCATACGCAACAGTATCTGAGTCCGAGTCTGAGTCGTTGCTCCATCTCCTCTTCATGATCTTGGGGACCACACGACCAACCTCTTTGGCATCCAATGCTGCAACATCATTGTTTATCCGTTCAAACCGAACAGCGCTGACCTTTCTCGCATTTCCTGCTAATATCTGCACAAAAGGCAGGCAGCATTTGAGGGACAACAATCAGTTCTTGCTAAAATTTATGAACTAAATATCTTGATGTTGCTGCATCAATGGGAAAACTACAGAAAAGTAATCAAAGAACTTATAATGGATATGTTAGGAACTCTTGACGGTTTGCAAAGGAAAAACGTTCAATTTTGGTCCCCAATTATTCATTTTGTTCCAAATTCGTACCAATTTGGTCCCAAAACTATCTATAATGTTCCAATTTGGTCAACTGTCATTTTGTTTTGAATTGCTCCAATCCATAATGGTACCATCAAATTAGACTAACGTGACAATTTTTTTGTAAAATAATTGTATTGACGGTACAACCACATGACGCTTAAGTTAGCTAAATTTACTAATGAGACCATTTTGGAACAAAATAGCATACTTGAGGGATCAAATTGAACTAAATTGACGTGGCAATCATGTACATGTCCCTCGATTATATAATTTTGTCCCAAATCGGTCTCATCAATAAATTTAACTAACTTAAGCGTCATGTGATCGTAACTTAAACAAAAATTGTCCTGAAAAAAATTGCCGACGACACCAGTACAAAATACAAATTGGACTAATTCTAAACAAAATGGCGTAGTTGGGGACCAAATGGGAACGAAAATCAAAATGGATGCCAAAATGGAACATTTTCCTTTGCAAAGTTCCTTTCTCTTTGTTATAAAGAGAACCCACACCACACCCATGTTTTTTTTTTTTTTAATTGAACTGACATAACATATATATCACTGCAATCAATCCATCAAGTTAAACCATCCCTCAAACTGACGAGACCTTTTTATATTCTAGTTGTACTAGACGGAAAACTACAGAAATGAAAACTAGGAAATTATAATGGATTTGATACAAACTCTCGACATTTTGCAATGTTCCCTTTATACACGGGGATAGTAAGCTCAACCCTCAATACTTGTGTTTTTTTATTTTTTTATTTTTAACAAGCAATAAACACTTAGAAAAATCACAAGTGTGTCACTGAGAAAAAGAAGTGAAATCAGTCAGCAGCTGACTATTTAAATAAAAGCACTTCACTCCTTTGTCCCAAGACAGCACATATTTTTGTCTCAAGGAAGTGATCAGAGAGTAAAATCAACAACACAAGCATGTAGATCATTAAAAAATATATGTATAAAACCTAAGACTGTCAATATAAAATGTGAACAAAAATGCCAAAATCATACCTCTAATTTGTAAACTTGGTGCTTTTCTTCTTCAGCCGTTTTGCGGTCAGAACCAGATTCTGTAGGCTCATCATTTTCATCTTGATTTGCCTTTTCCAGAACCACTTTGACGCTCTCACCTGTCCTTGGGATATACCCAAATGCCTCACATATAAAACCTGATACTGTCTCATATTGATGGCCCTGTGAGAGAACAGAAAGAGAAAAGTAATGAGTGGGACATATGTATAAATGTGCTGTCTTTGTGTTGACCCTCTAAAACGCGTACGGCACGATTAAAGTTAAAATAATATGTCAACGCTATTCAATCATAGCATTGGTTAATCACTTATTAAGCTCTTTTCCGTCTCTCCTATCTAGTTTGCTTTCATTTCATCTTTCTTACCCACAAGTCTATACATTTCTTATCATCCAAATATATTGTGTCTAAGGTAAGAGTAGAAGTAGAGAATAAGAACAATATCAATTGCAACTCATATCATTTAGATAAATCCGACACTAACACGACATGCCAATATGATTATTAAACGTGCCTTGTTAGTGTGATATTTGAACACGATTATAAAATGCGTCGTGATTGTGTTTACTTATGCAACACATATTTGACCTCTAACACGATACGTTAGCACAAATTGCCAGCTCTATTACGTATTATCTTATATACGCAGATTGATGTCAGGGTCATTCAGGACCAAGTTGTACTTCAAATCAAAATCATATATAGAAGGGAATACATAAATGTCGAGTAGAATTTTCAATCAAATGTCAGCATATTCACAGGTCGCATTGGTCCTTGGAATTAAACTAGTAAATTGACAGAAAAACAACCAAAAAGATGTTATGAACAGTTCTTATTTCTTAAAATACATAAACGCTGCAATTATAGAAATTTCAAGACATTTGCCTATCATATATCTTTTCCAGGATATGTCCAGGTTCTGAATCAATGTTGCACTTGGCAGCAATTAATATCTCTTTACAGATATCTCAAAATTAGATTGCCATAAGCACCTGTTTATTCTCAAAACTGAAATCAGTGAAAAATTAATAAAAAGAATGTAATACCTCTGGCATCTTGATATCAAGATCTTCAGAGAGTTGATCAATAGAAGTATTAGCATCGACATCATATATTCCTTCAGCTCGCATTACAACATAGCCAGTTTTCTTCTGGATCTCCTCCTAACATCCAAAATAACAAAAACAAATAGTTAGTCCACCTTTGAATAATGGTATGAAATTTCTACATCACATATCTTCAAAAACTATTAATGACCTAATTATCAATGGCTACCTATGATGCACTGAAAAAGTGAAAATGGGCACCTGAATCCTTTTTCATTTTTTTTATCATTTAAAAACATAAAAATGATTAGGATTGTAATGACTAAGTTTGCTTGTTTTGATTTGAACTTATGTTCTTAATGTCTATATATTATAATGACAAGCGACTAAGCATGTTGAAAAGGGAGTTGATTGCAACCATTATTGTTATGAGTTCATAATGAGGACAACTTGGATTTTCATTTGACATGTTTGTATAATCTCTTTTGATGTCTTTTTTTATATAGTTTTTCTTACAACTCATAAAAATGTGGGCATCCCTTCACACCGAGAAAAACTCGTCTGTTGTACATAATATTTACTACAAGGGATAAAACTGTGGACATGCAGCTGTCATCATTAGGTTTGGGGCCTCTTAAATCTTGACAATCTGAGTTTTCATAATCCAGCCACGCTTTGGTAGTAAGAGGGGATTCCAATAGATTATCATCTGCACGGTATCAACAAACTTCAACAGGAACGTCTCGATTTGCTTCTCATCAAATTTTCCATATAAGTCATTGAGTTCTCTGATTTATATTTATTTTGCAACGTTTGTCTTTTATTTTTTTTAGTGGGTTTTCACAAACTCAAGTGTCGAGTAAGTGACACCTTGAGTTCGTGAAGGGATGATAAGATTTTTAAAATCTCATAATTAATGGGATTTCCTTATTATGCCTTATTTAGACTAGCTTAATAAGGGATTTCTTTATTATGTCTTATTTAGAATAGTTCATTTGGAGAAGCAATCTAATAAGACTATTAGAATCTGAAGAGATATCTCAAGAATATACAGCTCTAAGGTGCAGATGAAAAAAAGCCTTGATGACCATGACTAGAGCATGTATACCAACATAAGAAATGGTTAAAAAAGTTTAGTGAGCCTTACTTTTGAATCATTTTCATCGAAGATTTCACCAACAATTTCCTCTACCACGTCTTCCAGAGTTACTATCTGCTTCAGCCAGAAAGATAAAACAACAAGAGCTAAGGGCACAAATTGAAAAAAATAAAGATGTTGACAATAAAAGGATCAAATGCAACATGACATATGATTAGGGTGCACAAGATTGTTTGATATGCTATATATCATTCATTCCAGTCAAATCAAGCAAACTTTGAGATAACAAGAGATGTTGAAAGAACATAAATTTTTAGTCGAGTTTTCTTTTCGACAGTGTAATGGATGCTTGACTATTGAAGTTATCTAAGAGACCCACAAGAATCAACAGACAAACAACAAAGAAAAACAAACCAGCAAGTGAAGCAAAACAATGTTGGAATACCAACTAACTATAACATATGATTAGGGTCGCTGTGGCTCTGTTCCCTCAGATGCTTGACTCTTCCATTCTCCACAAACTCCACGCCAGAAGAGCAACAACAAAAAGCTACTCAATTGTTCTTATTAAAGAGTGTCCAACATCATTTCCCCAGAACCTTAAAAACTACTTTTGCGAGGAACCAGAATTCCCATAAAATGTGAAGTATTTACTAAAAGTTCCCTCCAGCATCTGAACAATGCATCCCAAGAGACTAAATGATCAGATGCTACCATTATGACCTCTTTTAATCAGATAAACTGAGAAAAAAACTCTAAATAGCTGATGATGAAATAATGAAAGCCAACTTAGTAGGTACATAATTCCAAATTAGATTCCTATGTTCCAAATCCCTAACTGCTCACAACCTGAATAGGATTCTTATCTGTGTTGGACACATCTTCTCAAGTTGTCAAGTTGGATAACTTATACTGGCAACAGACACAAATACCCACTTTAAATTACTTAAGGAGTGCAAGCCAATCAACCCAAAAGATGCAAACATCCAGCCCAATAATATCTTTTACATGATCACAGGTTTGATATGTTCTAGATGTAACATAAGGCATTTACATATCAAAAACGATTAAATTGGTATTTGATACCATTTTATAAGTAAAAGTAACTAACACAGATATCCCCAGATATGAAATTTTACCCAGTATTTCTTAATTGTTAGACATTGTTTCTTTCAAAAGAACCAAACATATGACTGAGAGTAGCATTCCTTGAATTGGAACTGCTCCTTCCACTTTTCAAGAGGTTCCAATTTTCTTGATAACAGACAGACATTGAATTCATGGACAAAATAACCTAATGATCATTCAAGATAGTATATTTGGTGAACTGGCTACTAAATAAACGATGATCATACAAATTGACATGGACTCCCTCCGTCCCAAAAGTGTCCTATTTCCTTTATAGGAAGTCACTTATGTATGAATACTAATAGTATCCCTTAAATTTGTTACAATACATGTCCTTGGAGATACAAGAGAAAACACCCAACACCAATTAACTTCCCCTTAATTTTTCTCAAAATAGAAAACAAGACACTTATTTTAGGATGGAGGAAGCAGTTGTTTTATCAAGTATAGGGAAAAAAGGAAAGACAAAGCTTCTTTAAACAACGAAGATTCAGAGATGAGGGTATATACATACTCCCACAGTTCCACCGTATTCGTTAAGCACAACAGCCATGTGAACCTTCCTTATGCGAAATTCTCTAAGAAGATTCCAGACTGACATTGAATCTGCAGTATCAATAATATGATTATTTTCTTGACTCCACGCACTCTTACGTTCAAAGAAAAACAGAATTTTATATCGTTCAGTAATCTTGAAATATTTAACTATATGAGATGGTCCAGCTAACCTAAGACTATCAATTACATGAGTTCCTTAACTGAACTGTTTGACCCATGAAGCAGTCTATATTTCAACCACTGATCAAGGAAAAAAAATAGACAAGTTCACTGTATGTGCGTGTGTGTACTAATGTACCAAATAATTTAGTTTCTAAGAAAATTGGAAAAGTATGACATGATATTAATTTAAAAATAGTATAATACACTGAAGTTTTTAAGCAACTCCATGTAATTACAATTTAAGGGTTTATCAGTGATTCTCCAACTTAAGTTGACCACATAGGACACATATCTAAAGTCCTAAGCCTATATAACACTATGATAAAAGACCAACTATTCATTTTTAAAGAACATTAAACCTTAAATTGACAATGGAGTTGAGCATTACCTGGTACAAAGTATGCAGGTTTGTGAGCCATGTCTCCCACAGTAGTGCTTTCTAGAAGCTCACCCTTCAATATCAAACATGTTATACTATGAGATTGTTGCACGCAATTAATGAATAAAGCATATATAACCCTGAAAGAGGAGAAATACGATAAAAACTTGTCTGACTGACCTTTGGAACATAATCCAAGAGATCCATGGCATATGCAATACCCACTATATTATCAACACGCTGCTCAAACACGGGCACCCTGGAAACATTTACTGCATGTCACAAAAAAGATCAACTTGATTGACAAATCATATGAATTTCAACTTACCTAGAATACTGATGAGTAACCCACAGGTTGTGGAAATCAACAAGGGTTGCACTGGCATCAATGGCAACTACATCAACAAGAGGTGTCATCACTTCTCTTACATGAGTATCCTTTATCTCTAAGACATTTTCAATCATGTCCTGCATGTGAATTTTTTAACATAAGAGAACCTCAACTGAGTAACAAACAAGAACAGGTTGTTCAAACTTAAAGCTATGTTCTAGAAGATAATAGAATAGTAAATAATAAACATACAAGGCAAAAACATAGATCAAAGAAACAACAATTCATGGACATAGCAAGTGAAGTAACACCACATTGTGCTAAATGGTATGGACGGACGGCTGACCATTTATTATTCAGGTGGGTAATTTCATCTCTTAGCTTAAAGTGCCTGAATACTACTTTTAGCATGTTTTATTGCTGCTCCAAATATTCAATTAAAAGGGAGAATGAAGAACCGAGGGTGACCCTGGATACAATGGTAAGGAGTTGTAACTATATATAAAGGACTTCTATTCTACATCAATATTAATAATATCATTTCATATTCTCTACCTGGTTCATATTCAACATAAAAACACAACCTCAAGAAATGCCAACAAATTAACCTATTGTGTTACCTGTTCTTCCTCCTCTATTGCTCCACTCAGTTCTGCCCCTCGTAACATTAACTTCAATTCATCTTCAGTAACATAGGGTTCACTAACAAATGAAAGACATGTAAATAAATCAATAGGAGCATCTAAAAAGTATATTTTCAAACTAGTAACAAGACTAGTGTTTAGTTGAATGTTTCAGCAACATCGTGTCTCTGCACTATTAAATTGTGGCATTGAACAGTACTGAAGAAATTGAAACAAAAAACTGAAATTGTCATACTCTATTATTAAGGAAGAATGTGTCCTTATTGCTAACTATGAACTGAATCTGATACGTTGGGAAAAGAACAAGTTATTTCTTTGTTCTCATTTTTGTGAATATCTTTCATGGTTGCATCTGCAATCCTTCAAAAAGCAACTCATACTTACCAAATTATAAAATGATTTTCTGATATTAATTCTATGTTGCACAAAAGAAGACACTCTAACCACATCGTCCCCAATCCCTCAAATATTATGAAATTATGATGTGAAAAAAAAGAAGATCCAATATAACATGTAAGGAATAATTGTGTTCAGACCCATAATGACAATAATTTCTAGCCTTTGTTTCTTGATTTTAATATTTTCAACACCTAATTTGGAGAACCAGCTAGAGAAAGCAAACCACTCTAACTTACCCATAATAAGAATACAAATGACTGACTATACAATAAGTTTCCTAAAAGAAAAGCATTTACTATCACTACAATGCAACATGTTACTTTGATATTTATTAAGTAGAAAAAGGCTTCTCAAAAGATAGTAGAAAAGGGACCCAAAGACGTTTTAAGTACAATGTACAAATGTTTTGTCCACAAGCATCTAATACACAAATAGTGATCAAAGATTACATTAAAGTTCAACTATGAAAATAAATAACAAAGGAGATGAAAAACACAAATATATTTAAGCTCCTTCAGATGAAATATTAAGAGAATATGCAGAACACCAAACAAAATCTTGAAGAAGCAAGGATAACAAATATAACATGACATAGTGTCATGATTAACCATACCTCCTTCCTTTTAAACCAAGCATTTTTAGCATTCCCATTGATAAATATGTAACAACTCTTCCAACAGGATATAATATCAAGGAGAGCCATGCCACTGGCCTGACCTAGAGGCATTACAAGCAATACTTGTCAAATACAATTCAATTTCTAAGGACATATCAGCTAAAACAAAAAGGTTACAGAGCTGCTACAGCCTATGAACACCAATTTGCCATTTTGGTGAAGAATCGTGTCGGATTTAGGTGTTGGACACGGATTCGCAAATCCAATTAGGTTGTGTTTGGAAACATGGATTTGATTTGAAATTCATCATTTGAAATTTTGGATTTAAAATGTTGTATTTCAAATACAAATATAATATTTTGGAAATCATAGAATTTCAAATGTCATTTGAAATCTCATGTTCTATGCATGTTTTGAATGCTGTTCAATTTGACTCAAATCCAAATCCAAACTCTTGGAGTAAGCAAACACCTCATTTGGCTCAAATCCAGCATTCCAAATGAAATGCTGGTTTCCAAACACGCCATAATATCATTTGGAATTATTATTATTTTTTAAAAAGTAAGACTACAAGACTTTGCTCATTTGATCAATTTGAAAGAATGTTGTTAATGGTTTGTAATTTTAATGACTAATGACTTAGCATGTTGAAATTGGAGTTAATTGCAACTATTATTGTTTAGCTTGTAACAAAGACAACTTTAATTTTATTTTGACATGTTAAACTTAACTTCAATATTATTAGAAACTTTATATAATGTATTACATAGAAAAATATGTTTTTAATTAAACGAATTTACACACCCAGGCATATTTTGTCCTATGTTTTTCAAAAATATGATGAATCACGTACTTATCGTGACTTACGTCGAAATTGGTGCTTCAATAGCTAGAGCCGTGAGAATGACTTTGAAAATAAAATAATGAATGCTTAAACCAAGGATTCACAAAAAGTGTTAGTTACATTTGAACATGAAAATAACCTTAGAACTTACCACAAACCTAGCGACCTCTGTGGCATTATGAACAGCTACACTTTTTGGAGTGATTTCAGTGAGGAGCAATATAGCAACCTAGTACAGGAGGGAGAGGTAGAGGGCAAAATATTAACTATACAGCATACAAAACCTTTCATTGAAGGAAAGTAAAATATACATAATTTGGCTATCTGCAACTGAGACATTTTAAATGGCCTTTTTGTACCAGAACAAAACTCAATAAGCAAACTGTAATAGAATGAGTTATTATAAATAAGCAAACAAGGTTGCTTGGAACATAATTATTTCTTAACACAATCACTCCTCTCTAATACACAAGAAGATTTGATATAACTACTTATTTACTGAACTATCCACAGTCTTATTTGTGCATATTTCATTTGGGTCCATCCAATGGAGATATGAAATGCATCAACCATAAACAACTAAATAGGGGTTTACCCACAATTATTAGACAGTATTCCCAGGTTTTCCACATGCTACTCCAGATATTCCATATTAGTTAAATAATAATTTTCAAGTGGCCATGTCATTCCAGTTCACATCATAATGACACAAGAACCATGGTGTGAAATACAATAAGACAACTGAAAGATGAACAATGGCCAAACACGGACAAATGAATCAAAGAAAATTAGGAGAGAATACACCATGAAAGCAGCTAGACTGGAAAGAAGAATCAAGAACGTATAGTGTTTTCAGCTAACAAATATAGAAATATGCATATATGTCCACGTGTATGTTAATCCTATCAATGAAAGATACTAGTCAGTAGATGCTTATATTTTCTTTTGCAAGTCCATGCAACTAAGATCTAGACATCCTCATAATGGATGCCCATACTATTTCCTTAGCACAAGAATACCATTGATGGATTAAGACAAAGGTACGACAAACATACAGTCATTACTCCAGTTGCTGCACTAACACCAGCTTCACCAAATATTGTTGTGGCTGCCTCTGTAACCAATGCAGTTGCTCCAATGTTCACCACACTAGGCACATAAACAGAATCTAAAATAAGAAATAGCTTTCAAATTCAAGATGGAAATAAATGCATTCGTTTATGATAACAGCAATGAAAAGGCAGTACGTTGTGCCAATAAGAATAGTTGTCAGGAACCGAGTCACATCCTTCCGCAGCAATTTGAAAACACCATTTTCAGACTCTTTCTCAGCCAACTCACGTATCTGGTAAAGATAAATGGCAAGCTTATTTGTCAAATTCTCTTATTGGAAACAGTGTGACTTAAAAATCCAATAACTTAGAGCATGTATACCTTCCATGGCCAAAGAGTGGTAATTGAAGTTTCTGCCATGGAGAAAAATGCCGAAAGACCTAGAAGGGCTGCCAATATCAAACCTTGCTCCCTAAACACTCGAAAAAGCTCCAACAGCTTCGGCCCCGAATTTCTAAGCGCCAATATGCTCTGCTGAATAATCCCATACTCGGCATTGACCACACCTTCCACAGCAAAAGCTCTATTACACCCAAACACCAAAACCCCACACATCATAGCACCCAAAACAATCCCACTCTTGAGCAAAACTCTAACAAGATCTACATTTGAACCTGAAGCCACACTATCGCCACCACCCATTTCTCCACCATCTCTAACTAAAGATTGAGCTCGAACATCAAAAACAACACATTTCTTCGCTGAGCTACAATTCACAAACCTCCCAAATTTGCAGGGGGCAATGCAATTCGCCGAAACCCAACACGAAGACCGATTATTACTCAGAGAGACCTTTTGCGGAAACTTCACCAACCGGCTGTGCCGCGCAAAAGACGAAGACTGAAACCCCGATAAGAGCGCTGGCCGACCCAGTACCGAATACTCCAGCGCTATTTCCATACCGAAAAATGCCAATGGGAATCGAAGAAAAGTGGGCAAGAGATGGTTTCTCGACCCAGTGAAAAAAATTGAAACTTGAAGGCGAAATTGGGTATGTACAAGGACTGTGAAGCTTGTTTTTTTTTTGGTTGGTGAGGGTGGTCTCTAGGTTTTGGTGGGCTATAGTTGAAAAGGAGGAAGAGAGAAAGGGGTGTGGTGGGTGTGAGGGGATGAGAGTCGTGCCATTGGCAGCAACTGGAATTGGATGGAAGAGAAGGTGTTCGTTGGCGTTGGAGACGAAGAATTTGAGCAAGTGGCAGTGAAGCGAATTTGACTGTGAGACCGAGACACCAAGTTTATCATCTTTTTTTAGATTTTTGTGCTTCTTCCCATTTTCTTTCCTTTTCTTTACCTTTTCGTTTGTGTTACATCCATTTTATTAAATCTTGTTTTTAGGAACAATTTGATTTTGATATTGATAGTAAGAAGAAATGTAAGTGAAACAAATTAATGAATAAAACATCTTCCTTGGAGTCAATTAAACGGGTTTAATTATGCGTTATGAATTACTTTTATGTGTTAAAATTCAAAAAATTTGATACATGACGTGACATAAATATCTTGAAACTTCATCTTAACATTTTGTGAGAAGTAAGATTCGATTTGAAGCAGATTTCATATACCCGCATTGTGGAACTGAAAGCAAGGCGCGAAGTACTCTTTGAGTGCTTGATTGAAACGGTCACTTTGGTAGCATCTCAAGGTTGGATGAGATAAAATATTTCACCATCGTATGAGAGAGTCGAGCGTCGGTAAGTGTGCAAGAAAGTAGTCTCAACTTATACCGACGGGGATGCATACTCATATAAGGAAACTGCTCCACCACGGCCCCATTATGTGGATTGTCATCAATGACACCTGAGAACCCTACTAGTTTCGTTATCGTTGCCTTTTCAAATTTCAACAGTAGAGGCATGATCCATTACCTCCTCAAAAAAGAAAATAGGTACCAAAATCACCTCTCAACATGAGGACTTTTCAGGACCGAGTCATTACTCTCACTAGAGGAATCAATCATATTCGAGCTAGGATATGATGATTCCTTTGTATCACTAGACGACCCACTAACACTATTGAATGTCCCGGAGCACGCGAGACTTGAAAACTGAAACATCACAAACAAACTTCATTTCAAAGACATTAATGTCGAAACACACATGCAACTTGAAAAACCTTTCGTTAGCTCTAACTAGCCACGCGATCATACAACAATTGTGGTTGGTTAGAGCAGGGAGCAAGGGTTGTGTCATGCCCACGAGATGGGTCGCACACCACGAAGATGGCCCAATACGCGCCGCCATATTATCATTGATTATAATTTAGTTTGCTCGAAGAACTCTTGTTTTTGTTGGTCTAAGAGCTCGAATTCTTGTTTTTGTTGGTCTAAGAGCTCGAAAAGGTAAAGAGTTCATATTGAGAAGACATGTAGTATCCATAACATATGGTTGAAATATGAGTCTTCTAGCATCTTTCATAAAGATAGTACAAATATGTGTATAAACATAAGAGAGTAGCTGGAAAGTTGAATAGGATTACCATAGAAATTAAATGGTAGAACCTTATTCACCATATATTCATTTATTTTGACAAGGATTGAACTTATTTATAGAACTCCATAACCCAAAAGTTACAAACAAAACACTGAAATCTGATGCCTGTAAATCCAGCTCCCATGGCCAGACCCATTAACTCCTGGTGCGTCCGCTCCTTCCCACCAGGGTTTTGTGCCATCATAATCACATCAATCTCCGAGTTGGCTTTCTCAGCTGCACTACTCTCCGGCAGGCTCGAGATCACTGCCTCCACAACTATCACCTTTCCGTCCACCGGAATTGCATCGTAGCACTTCTTCAGCAACTTCAAGCACTCACTATCACTCCAATCATGCAGTATCCACTACACATATACACATATGAACATGCACAATACTCTAATATAAATGAGTACTTCAACTATCGGTTTAAACTTTTAGACGAGTTGGTTTTCTAACGGTACTCACCTTCATAAAAATGGCGTCTCCTTCAGGAACAGACTCAAACATATCACCACCAACATGTTCCACACCTGAAATTCACTAGTTATTGCATTGGCTCGTTTCCTAGGAGATTAGATCCCTCAGGGGTCTCAAGTTCAAGTCTCATCATAGTGTTGGTATAGCAGATAAAAAAAAAGTGACTGAAATGAAATAGGCATGTACCAGGATAGGCTGGGGCATGTTGAATGACATGAGGCAAGTCAAAATTAATACCCCTTATAAAGGGATATTTTGAAGTGATTGTGCTAAGGTTGACTCCCAAGCCTCCACCAACATCAACCAGCTGCCTGATATTCTCAAAACCTTTGTATGCTTTCAGGATCTTGTGTGCAACTATTGTTGTGTGGCTGAGCATAGCTGTATTCAAAACCTGACTAAACCTCGGGTCTTTCTTTGCGTACTCAAACGCGTGCATTCCATGTCTCCGGTTAAATGGAACACCTCCTTCAAGAATTGATGATTTCAGTTCACTCCTATGAAAACAAATCATCATTGACTCAAGAGATATTAAGTGTTGACGAAAAGTTTGTATGAGGTGAGTCCTAGGGAAAACAGAAAACAGACCAACTATCCATGTAGACCTTGTCTTGAGTCAGGGCCATGAGAGGGCCTAATGACACACCATCTTGATTCCTGACAAAGAATTTAGCCACAGGCGCGAGACCATAGCGCCTCTGAGGAGAGACAGTGCTGTTATCATCATAAAGAGAGCAAGAAAGTACAGAGTGGGTGACAAGAAGCCTTAGGATCCTGTCCAGCATGATGGGCGCGTCCGGGTTCTTGGTGGGCATTTGTGCTGCAATCTCTGAGGGGGAGAGCTTCCCATTAGGACCCGATTTCGCTATGATTTCAAAAATACCAAGCTCAATTGCTGCTTGCATTGCCATGGAAAGAGCTGATAAGTTCACCAATTGGAAGGCATAGGAGAAATGTTCTTGATCCTCTTCATCTACTGAATAATTAGATGCCATAGCTCAGATTATTGACAATGTTCTGCTATGGAACTTGCAATATTGATGGATACTTATAATCTTTCATTTTGGAGGATCATAAAAGGACAAAATCCATATTAAGGTATGTGTTTTTTTTATATGGGTTTCCACTAGATATAGATTGTTTTTGTATGTTATTCATTTTTGGCCACACTTTTTATTGTCTTCAAGAAACTCTTACTGGCTATTAGAAGTATTTAAACCCTTCAAGTTTGTTTATTTGTTTACTTGTCTTGTAAACAACTAGATACTAATTTGGATTTTAGGTCTCTGAACTGTCACCACATCACCATTAATTTAGTTCATCAACTTAAAAGCAAAAGAAGAACTAATTGGCTCTTTCAACTGCCTAACTTTGGGCCAAAATAGCATATGTTATTTATGCGTTGATGTGACAAAAAAGTTCAGATTTTTATTCAAATTGGAGGGTGAAACATTGTTACTTATTGTATTATCATATCAGGTAAAACCATACATCTGAAACAATTGAAACTTAACTAACAAATTTGATAGCAATTTGATGTTGTTCAAGCTTCTGAGTTCCGGAAAAGAAGTCTCTGATCTTGTTTAGCTCAGCTCTAACTTTGCTGATATCCATTCGTTCTTTTGGCGACTCTGCACAGCATGCTATTCCAATTCCAACAACACAAACCAGGCACTCCAAGCTCTTGTCTCTCATATATCCACCTTTCTCTTCCTGAACTACAATTATTGGATCCACTATTTCCTCCACTCTCTCAGGAAAAGCCATCTCAGCATATTTATGCAGGTTTAGACCATCTTTGAACATGCCATCAGTTGGTCTTTTGCCTGTGAACATCTCTAGTAACAGAATGCCATAACTATACACATCACCATATGTTGACACCTTGCTTCCCATACCATATTCTGCATCATGAAATATATCAGAAGAAGATCATAGTTTTGGTTAAGAACATACATCATATTTGGAACAAAAATGTTACCTGGTGCTACATAGCCAATAGATCCTTTTAAACCAAGAGAGCTGCTTTGATTTGCTGAACAAGTATGTGTGGTTACTGGGAGAAATCTTGCGAGTCCAAAATCACTCACGCACCCTGTCATGTCTCCATCAAGAAGAACATTGCTCGGCTTCAGATCACAGTGAACAATTGGCGGATGACAACCATGATGAAGGTAGTCTAGTGCACAAGCGACATCAATTGCAATGTTTAGCCTCTGAAGAAGATTTAAGTTAGTTGTGTCACCGTGCCCTGGGGATACACTAGGAACCGGATGTAACCACTCTTCTAGGCTTCCATTGACCATAAACTCAAATACCAATGCCTTGAAATCTTTACCCTGAAAATCAGTACTTGAACATGCAGTCAAGGTTCTGACAAGGTTCCGGTGCCTGATATTTCTCAAGGCTTCACATTCAGCAATAAAGCTCTTGGAAGCTCCTACATGTTGAAGGTTGAGAACTTTCACAGCAACAAGTGCCTCATCTTCATCTTCAAGAACTCCTGCATACACTGACCCAAAATTTCCTTCCCCAATTAAATTCTCTGAAGAGAACCCATCAGTAGCTCTAAGGAGTCTTTCATACGATAGCTTCACAAGCCAGCCATCAAATGAAGGACTTGTATTAGGACTAACCACCTTTTTCTTTCTTAACTGATACCAAATAGTTGCTGCTAGTATCAGTCCTAAAAGAGCACAAAAGATGGGTATCACCACTCTCAGCACAAAATACAGTCTCTTACTTCTAGTGCACATAGGTAACTTCAGCTGAGGCATGCCACCACAGAGCTTCATGTTTCCAGTAATTGGAACTGCACTTGTAAGTCTAAAAACTCCGTGAGTTGGTACCTCACCTTCGAGATCATTATAAGATAGATTCAAGTACTGCAGGTGGGGAAAAGTCTCCAAGTATGCTGGAATTTGTCCGGACAAGTTGTTTTGTGACAAGTCCAAGAACTTGACATCTCTGAAAGAGCCTAGAGATTGAGGAATTGCCCCTTGGAAGAAGTTGACCTCCATATACAGCCTCACTAAACTTGTGCAGCTCCCAAGACTACTGGGGATTTCACCTGATAACTGGTTGTTGGAGACATCAAGATGGGAGAGCCTTGTCAATTTACCAACTTCAGCTGGAAGAGAGCCTGTCAAGTGGTTGCGAGACAGATCAACGTAAGAGAGAGTGGTTGCTAGTTTTGGTATAATGCCACTAAGGTTGTTTTGAGAAATGGACATTATCAGCAAATTGCGACATTGTCCTAGACTTGAAGGTATTCTTCCCTGCAAATTGTTGTTAGTGAAATTAAGTACTCCAAGCAAACCTAGATTTCCAAGGGAAGATGGGATTGTCCCGGACAAGAAGTTGTCATTCAGAAAGAGTTCACTCAACATATGCAAGTCGCCGATGGAGAAGGGAATGCTTCCAGTCAACTGATTGCTTTCCATTCCGAATGCCTCCAAGCTGACAAGACTTCCAATTCCAACCGGGATGGTTCCCTCAAGCTTGTTTCTTCCAAGCTGCAATGTTCTAAGCTTGGTTGAGAAGCTGCTCAAAGACTGTGGCAACGTTGCTCGAAAACTGTTGTCATTCAAAGTGAGAACTTCTAAGTTGGTGCAGTTAGCTAGAGAAGAGAGGAACACTGAGTCATCATATTCTCCATTTCCAAGACGGTTGTGATGGAGTGCTAGTGCTATGAGTTTATGCAAACGTGCTAGAGAAGGAACCTTCCCAGTGAACTGATTCGTCCCCATAATAATGTGCCTTAGGTTTGTGGCATTGGCTAATGTAATTGGAAGCTGGCCTGTCAAGTTGTTTGTATGAAGATTGAGAAGTTCAAGTTTTGGCAGGGTGAGGCCTAGATCAGGAGGAAGAGTGCCATGAATTTGGTTTCCCGGCGCAGAAAGAAGAGTAAGGGAGGACAGATTGTAGATTGATGAGGGAATGGTGCCAGAAAGCTTGTTTCGACAGACAGCAAAATATGACAAACTTGTCAACTGACCTATGGTTTCAGGGATATTCCCCTCTAACCTGTTAAATGGTGTGGAAAATGTTTGAAGAGATGACAAGTTCCCAAGTGAAGGCGGTATGTGTCCGGAGAGAAAGTTGTGATCAAGCTGAATTACCTCAAGAACCGGCAAGTAGCTCAGCTCTAGGGGAATTTCCCCTGACAGTTTATTTTCGCGTAAGCTGAGGTAAGTGAGGCCTGAGCATTGGGATATGTTGGTTGGAATTGCACCTTCAAATGAGTTGGCATCAAGGTCTAGATGTTGCAGCCTACGCAGCTGGCCTATTTGGTCAGGGATTCGAAGGCTGAAGTGGTTTCTTCGAAGGTCTAAGACCTCAAGAAAGCTCAGATTTCCGATGCCTGGTGATAAGGACCCTCCTAATTGCTTTGACTGCAGATCCAAGATGGTGACCCTCCCTTGGTGCTGCTGGCTGCAGGTAACGCCTTGCCAGTCACAGAAATGGACCGAGTCATTCCACGAGCTCATAATTTGGTGAGGATCATGAGTTACTTTACTCTTGAATGCAAGCAGCGCCTGGTGATCTGTCTCATTCCCGCCCTGATAGGTTGCAGATATGGCGACTGCAAAACCTGAATGCAGCAAACCTTGGCAAAAGATAAGTAAGAAAATAATTCGGGACAGCTCCATTTTGGTACAAGAAAGTTTTGTTCTATGGTTGCAAATAGGAGATCAAAATGAGCTCCAGTGGGTTGTGGTTGGATGCTGGAAGAGCAAGGAAATTTATAAGCATTGATGAGCAATGGAAGATCCCAGATGTTTTGCAGCAGAAGTCAATCTACGGCACTTGACTAGTAAAAAGAAATTCAAAGAGGTAAGGTGTAGTAGGTTTGAAACTTTGAATTTGATTGCACAGAAGTTGCTATCAGCTGGAAACTAAGGCCATGCATGTTGTACGTACATGTCATGGAAAGAAAAAGAGGCCAATGACGGTCAAACACCGAGTTTGCCTTTGGACTCATATGCTTTGTTTATGTTGTCAGTTTCAAATCATACAAGACATTATTGACAATGCTGAGACTTGAATGTGAAACTTACGTCTCTTGATCAAATTGTAGTCACTATTACAAACTTGTTACAGACTTTCTGTATCACTCTTACTCCAGAAAACGCGTACTGGTGGAAGTTTTGTAAGTAACACAAGGAAGATCATGCCATTTGTAGTACTATATTACAATACAATGTATCTAGTATTTTGGGCTATTCATTTTTGTACTAGAATTTTGTTAACTTGTCAAAATTGGAATTTGACCTCATAGTGTACTCTGCTACAAGCTTTGCAAATGATGATGATTTGTTTTCGAGCAACCTTGTTGGAGAATCGTACTCCTCAATAAGCCCTGTACACAGATTAAGATCAATCAATAACAAGAAGCCTGAATAGGAACAAAGCCAAACAAGTACATGAAATGGTGAGACTGACCTTGGTTTAGAAGCAACACCATGTCACTGTCTACAACAGATGTTATTCGGTGTGCAATGGTTATGACAGTACAGTTAGAGAAGTGTTGCCTAAGGGTTTGTTGAATCAGATTATCAGTTGCTGTATCCACAGATGCTGTTGCCTCATCAAGCACCAAAACCTTACTTTTCTTGAGCAGCACGCGACCTAGGCACACCAGCTGCCTCTGTCCCATGCTCCAATTCTCTCCATTTTCGCTAACTGTAACGAGTGTGTATAAGTTGGGTTTCCCATAATATAGGTTTCAAAAGTTCCTATACAACTAGTTTCTACACCTCGAGTCGAGTAAGAGAGTAACAAACCTTTGGACTCTAGCTTTTCCTCCTTCCTTCTCATTTCATCCCCAAGTTGGCACTTATCAAGAGCCTAATTAAACAATTGAAAGAAGGTATCATTTATCAAGAACTGACATAGAAAAGGAAAAGTTCTTTGTTTAAATGAATACAGCATACCTCCCATATCTGTTCATCTGTGTACTCTTAAAGCGGGTCTAGATTGCTTCGTACAGTCCCTTCAAACATGGTTGGATCCTGGGGGATAATGCTCAGTCTCAACCGCAAATCATGCAATCCAATTGATGAGATGTTGATGCCATCAATCATAATCTGACCAGCAGCGGGTTCAACAATTCGGAAAAGTGTCTGTATGAGAGTAGATTTTCCACTGCCTGTTCTCCCTACAATGCCAGTTTTCAGTCCTCCAGGGAAAGTGCATGTCACACCTTGCAAAACAAACGGCAACTGTGGCGCATACCGGACCTATATTGAACCCATCACTGTGAATTTCCTATTGAAAAGGAATTGTTGAAAAACATAAGGCAAAACAAATCCAAGATACCTGCAGATTGCATATATCAACTTCTCCGCGAGTTGGCCAAAAACTACTAGGCCGATTCTCCTCTATCGCCAATGGAGGCTCGCTAGAAATTGTTGTGTACTGAAAAATTCTCTCAACTGATATAATTTTGTTCTCCAAATTGCAGAGGTTCCATATTACCCAAGCTTGTAACATGTTCAGATTAAGCCCATATGTCACAGCTAAGCCAGCAATGCCTTTACAAACACGAAAAGAAAAGGTATTGTTCATGCTAAAAAAACACATATAATCAAGAATAGGATCCTGGAAAAATGATAGAAGCTAGGAGATACAAACCTGGATCAATGACTCCTTCTGGAACAGAGATCAAGAATACTAGAGAGAAAGCAAATGTAACACAAGACAACATATCCAAACGGCAACAAAGCCATTCCATTGCACCAGCAATATGGAACTTAGGCCGGTTATAAGCATCCACCAGTTTCATATTTGCTTCTTTGAATCTCCATTGTTGATCAAAGCTCCTGATAGTGGCTGACCCCGAGATTGTTTCAGAAAAATGTTGTATAACAGGAGCTTTGCATACTCCCACCAAGCGAGATAGTTCTCGTGCTGCAGGAATGTAATATTGCTGCAAAATGGCGTATAACATGATGAAATGGAATGTAATAACAAACTAAATTCACATGGTCACAAGTTATACCTGATACCATATGCAGATTGCAATCACAGGAATGAAGATGATGAAGACCTGCCACGCAACCTGGGACATAACAGCAATGATTCCAAAGAGCTGGATCATTGAGAATGCGAATGTTTCAACTTGATAGGGGATGCTTAAATCAACTGCACTTTGGTCCGTGGAAGCCTGTTTCAAAAAGGATGAGAAAGACAGGAACACGCCACATTTTCCTCTTCAAATTATACAATCAAAGAGCACTAGATAAATTGTTTATAAACTTACTCTATTCAAGATCCGTCCTCCCGGAGTGGAATCAAAAAATAACATGGGGGCACGAAAAATGCACAAGTGCATTTTATTGAAGAGTTGTGTTGCAGTCTTGTACCCAGCTGTTGCAAGAAGTGTGCTTCTTGCGAGAACACAAAACGAACTTCCCATAGCCAAAGCCACATATACAATCATTAGCATAGATCCTCCAACTGCAGGTTTCACATCCTTCGACACAGGAGTTGCCCAAGCCATCCAGTAGTTGCTTCCAATTTGAAGTAGCTGAAAGAGAATCTGTGCCAGTAATATAAAGGGGACAAGAGCTCCTCCATATGCTGTTGTGATATATTTCCAGTACACAGAAAACCCAACCCTTCCTTTCTCTCGTTCTTCGTCTTGAACGAGCTGTCCTTTCTGCCCAACTATCTCATCTACCTTACCATTTTGAACATCTTTGTTGTCTTCTTTTTGCAAATTCTTGCTGGTATTCCCATCTTCCTCGCCGATGCTTTTTGCTTTTGAAACACGACCTGCGTCTACAGAATCAAGTGCTGACAAAGCGTCCTTGTGTGCACCCACAAGTTCCATAAAATCAGTTCCTGAATTGAGAATGTCATTGTACTTTCCAGCTTGTGTAATCCTTCCATCTTTCATAACCTAACACCAGAAATCATATTCTATATGTTTAACACATTGATAGATAAGCTTGAAAAAAAGAAAGAAGACAATTTCCATTTTAATAGATATCATTAGATTCAAAGTTGCTCACCAGAATAAGATCAGCAGCAGGTAAGAATTCCACTTGATGAGTCACATAAATCACTGTTTTTGAACTCAAAAACCCTAGCAAACATTCCTGTCATGTTCAAGAAGAAAATAATATATTTGGCTTAGTAAACTTTTGTTTGAGTATTCAAAAAGGAAAATATAGCAGAGGGAAGGGAACAAATAGCTAATCATCTCTTATTAAATAAAGAGAATGTTCAAATGCATACATCAGTAAATTGTATTAATGCATAATTGGAAGATATGTGTTTTCATATAATGTACCACCATTGTATGTAAAATAAAAAGTGGACTCAGCTTAAGAAAAGATGTGTATATGCATTGCCTGAAACAAAAACTGAGATGCACCAATTACCTTGAAAAGATGAGATCCTGTATGAGCATCCACAGCACTAAATGGATCGTCGAACAGATAAATATCAGCATCTTGGTATAGAGCACGGGCAAGCTGTATTCTTTGCTTCTGTCCACCACTCAAGTTGATTCCCCTCTCGCCAATAATTGTCTGATCACCAAATGAGAGAATTTCTAAATCCTTCTTAAGGGAACATGCTTCCAGGACCTTCTCATACTTTTCTCTATCCATCTCCTTACCAAACAATATGTTCTCCTCTATCTTGCCACTCTGGATCCAAGCTGACTGAGCAACATAGGCCTTTGTCCCACATAACCTGAGGATCCCAGATATCTTGGGCACTTCTCCTAGGATACAGGAGAGTAAGCTTGACTTGCCCGAGCCAACAGTACCGCAAACAGCAACCTTCATTCCATGGCACACTTTGATGTTTACATGATTCAGTGCGGGATTAGGGGAAGATAAATCCCAAGAGAAATTCCCTTCAACTATTTCAATTGCTGCATCCGAACTACCTCGTGGAATTTTGTCTATAACATCAGGGTGCAAGTCTTCGAGTTGAAGAAATGATACAATTCTATCAAGGGAAACCTTAGTTTGAGCAATCATTGAGATAGTGTCAGGAAGAGTATATATTGGCTCTTGAAGAATCCTAAATGTTGCTAGTGCAGAGAGCAGCTTCCCTGATTCAAGAGTGACTCCTATAAGCATACAAGTACCAAAAGTGACCACAGCAACAAATGCAGGAGCACCCCAGAATACAGAACTTATCATGGCCAAAGTGTACACATATTTCTTCAACCATCCAGTCTCAGTCTTCCTGAGCTCAACAATTTTGGACAGAAACTTCATCTCCCATCCCTGAAGCTTGAGAATCCTCATATTCCTCAAAACCTCGGAAGTCGCTTTCATCCTATTATCTTTTGATTCCATCAACTTTTCTTGGATCTTCTTTTGCAACGATCCCAAAGGAATATTTGTTAACATAACAAGAACAGTTGCGACAAAAGTCGCAACTGATGCAAGGCCAAGATTTTTATACAAAATCAACAAGGCAAAGGCAATTTGCACAAGGACCAACCAGGGTTGATGCATGTACCAACTGAAGTCACCAATCCTCTCTGCATCAACTGTCATGAAATTGATGATCTCTCCAGTAGTATGGCTCTGCCTTGACTGGCATGAAAGGGTCAACCCTTTGTTGTAAATCATCGCAATAAGTAATGCTCGAATCCTAATCCCTACTTGCTGTAATCTAAATAACCAGTGCCTTTGTGTGAGGCACTCAACAATCTTTGCAAACAAAAATGAAGAAACTAGTATGTACCCTTCATTTTTATATTGCCTCCTACCATTTAGGTATTGAACAAAGGAGTCAATAAGAAAGGGACCAACAAAAGTAGCTGTTGTATACAGTATAGCTAAAAGGGCTGTTAACAAAATTTCTCTCCATGTTGAAAAAATCAGTGCTTTAACAAGCCTGAGTGTGGTCAATCCACTACTTGCACTGCTATATGACTCGAGCTTATTTTTAAACGCCGGGAAGGACCCGGCAACACTCTCTGTGCAAGCAAGCTGAGGAACATCCTCCAGGTCTAATGGTTTCTTGTTACCAACACCAATTAGACCTCCCATCCATGTGAAAGTTAAAAGACTGAGAAAACTAGCACTGGAGTAAGGAGTAATGGTTTCATCTCCTTTTATTTTGTCAGACTCAACTCCATTAACTAAACTAGACTGACCATTCAAAAGGGGTTCTTCAAGAGCATTTTCACCCACAAACTTACCAAACAAACCCACATAAAAGAAGAAAAATCCGGTAAGGATAGAGACAACATCAGAAACTAAATGCTCAACAGTAAAAGCAATTTGCTTACTACACAGACTGACAGTGCCAATGACAAGGGAGTAACAAGAAATGGAGCAGTAGAAACCCAGCCAGACTCTCAATAAAAATGGAAACTTTAGTTCACCCGAATTCGAAAATTGGGTATGCAGATACACACAAAGAGCACCCCAACAAAGTGTTTTGAGCATAAAATCCAAAAGGGTAACCACATTTTCATCCCAAATGAAGTAGCTCAAGAGACAAAACACAAGATTGAACAAGGAAACACCCAAGCAACAAAACAAAGTGAGCTTGTATAACAAAACCTTGTTGCTGTTTCTGAACCTCACTTTTGAGGGCTCAGCCAGAGGACGACCCACATAAATTCTGTCCCAAACCCAGGCAAGAAACAAGGCCAGAAGTAGTAGGAGATGCAAGGAACCAGAAAAGCCGCGGAGGAAAATGGGTTTGAGGAGAAAGTTGGTATCTGAGAACATTAGTAAATGTGAGAAAGTTGGAATGAGCAGCATCTTTGGTGAATCAAGAAGACCCATTTGTGAGTGAGGAGCATAGATTCAGTAGTGTGATTTAAAGGAGAGATGGTCAAAGCCAGCGTGGTAAGCAAGATTTAGAAGACGGAGAAAGCAAAGAATGGGCCGGAACGATAATGACAAAAGCTTGGAGATACTGAGAAACAGAGACAGAGCACAATTCTCTTGCTCGCGCGTACATCATCAAGGTGTTGGCTTAGCAAAAGTGAAGGTATAGTTTAGTTTTAAAACTTATTTAATATCCTCACGCTTTTTCAAATGTTACGTGCATGAAAAAAAATGATATACAAGTATATGCAACACTACAAATTTTCTAAAAAATAAAATAAGATTGAGAAGCTAAAACTATTTAGCATTTAATGAATTTACCAAAGTTGATACTGGAAACAGTAAGATTGAGAAAGCAGATTACTCTAACAAAATCTATCTCTTATCTTGAAATTACCCAAGTTTATGCCATTAGCAGCTTTACATGGCTAAAATACAATGAAACCTATAACCTTTTATACCAAACCTCACTACATATCAAACAGTAATCGCTACATTGATATCGTCATCGTCTGAAAACTTATCTTTATTGAGAATTGCTTAATCCACTTTGGACAATTCATTTATCTGATAACTTCTCGAAACTGGAATTTGACCTCATAGTGTACTCTGCTACAAGTTGTGCGAACGATGATGACTTATTTTCTAGTAATCTTGTCGGAGAATCATATTCCTCGATAAGCCCTGTTCATGGATGGATTAAGATAAATCAAGAACTTGAATAATGAAAAGCAACAAAGTCAAAACACTTAATGTAGCAGAGACTTACCTTGCTCTAGAAGCAAAACCATGTCGCTGTCAAGAACAGATGTTATTCGGTGTGCAATGGTTATGACAGTACAGTTGGTGAAGTGTTGCTTAAGGGTTTGTTGAATCAGATTGTCAGTAGCTGTATCAACAGATGCCGTTGCTTCATCAAGTACCAAAACCTTGCTTTTCTTGAGAAGCACACGGCCTAGGCATACCAGCTGCCGCTGACCCATACTCCAATTCTCTCCATTTTCATTAACTGTAACGCACCCATACAATACAATTATAAGAAGAGTAAACAAGTTGGATTTCCTGAAATATGGATTTCGAAAGTTCCCACACAACAGAACTGATACACTCACTCGAGTTCAGTAGAGAAAAATCAAACCTTTGGAGTCTAATTTTCCATCTTTCTTCCTCACTTCATCCCCAAGTTGGCACTTATCAAGCGCCTAAACAACAATCAGATAATTAGGAAAGCGGTTACTATTTATCAAGAACAATCTTAAAAAAGCTTAGGCTTTGATTCATCAAAAAGATGTAACAACAGAATTATTCTTCCTAGTCAAATAAATTCAACTCACCTCCCAAATCTGTTCATCTGTGTACTCTTCAAGCGGGTCCAGGTTGCTTCGCACAGTCCCTTCAAACATGGTTGGGTCCTGGGGAATAATGCTCAGTCTCAACCGCAAATCATGCAATCCAATTGATGAGATGTTGATGCCATCAATCATAATCTGACCAGC
>JAYMSZ010000150.1:0-26809 GCA_036897665.1 Pelargonium citronellum
CACGTGTCGGGTTGTGATTCGTCAATTTACTTGTGATTTTTTGGGTAGAATCAGTTGCCCCCCACTTCGAGCGATTGTTTTGATTTATCGAAACCGCGAAGGAGTTTTGAGTACTATAGACCTTTAATTTGTTTTTCTATTTAATTTATTATATATATATATATATATATATATATTGCAATTATGGTTGCTTTGCTTGTATGTGTGGTGTGTTGATGCATTTTGTTTTCTTATATTCTTGACTTTTTTTCCTTTTCGGTAGTTATTTGTATATTCAATGCTCTATGTAGTTTATTACTAAATACATTTGGTATTCTAAGTAGAATATTTATGTTAGCTATTAAATGTTATTTAGTGTCTTACTGATCCATCATTTCTCTTGTGATTAACAACAGATCTAGTTTCTTGTTTGGATATTTGTTAACACTATGGAAGGTTATGGAGGTTTGGGATTCAGCGACAGAAGCAGTGCTGTTAAGAAAAAGAGGAGTACTACATCCCGTCGTCCTAGGAATGACTCATGGCCAATTTCAGATGGTCATGATATCTCATCCCTTTCATCCACACCGCCTTCGGACTATGTAAGCAAAACATCAAGTGATGAAAACAATGAATATTTGAATTTAAACTTCCACAACTCACGAGCTTCGTTTAGTAACACTGCTGGAGCTGATGATGCACCTTATATGATCAATAACGAAGACGGAGGTGCCAAAGAATCAGAGGAAGCTTCTATCCACGGTTCTTTTCGGAGCAGTAATGAGGAGATACATAGTGGAGTTGATTCCAATAGGTACAGCCAAGGTGTCCTTGCTCCATCTAATTGGAAAGGTACAAGCACAGTGGTACAAGCTGAAGTTGTTTCTGATGGATTAGGGACTGATAATAAAGTTAAAAAGGTTAAGCTTAAGGTTGGTGGTGTCTTACGCACAATTCATGCCAAATCAGCATCCGATGGTGCCTCCGTCATTGGGCCATCTTCCACAAAATCTTCTCATATTTTAGATATCCCTCGACCACGACCAAAGTTGGTTTTGCAGGTATATACTGTGCTGCACCTGCATAATCTTTCTGTTGTATTGTTATCCCGCATCCATGGTATTATAGTGTGTGGACTTAATGGTAGATAAACATATGAAAGTTGCTTAACATATTTGTTCTAAACCCACTTTTCAGTATAAATACATATACAAACCAGATAGTGTATGATCTTGGGTAATCAATTTGATTGCCAAGCTTGTCTGGGTATAAGCACATGTAATGAACGGTCAGACCAGATTAGTGCTACTCTTGACAAATAAGTATTTTCAAATTTCAATATCGAGAAAATGAAACAGGTTGTTAGTTTGGAGTACACTGTTTCCATGAATCAATGGATTTCTGAATATCTGCTCTTGTTGCAACACTGCTAGTTCACGTGGGATTCAAAGATTGGACATACATTTGTTGAGTGTTTCATCTAATTGAATCTTTGCTGCAGGAAACTTTGGATGACAATCATTCCCCTACTTCAGACCAGGGAAGGGGCTCGAGAGGAATGCCATGGAAGGATGTTTCCGAAGGTAATTTTAAAGCTAGGACATCAGATTCATCTAGAGGTTTGCTGCCTGTAGAAAACATTGCGAAGCAAAAAGATGAGCACGAACCAGTTCGCAAGAGTAAACGGGTTCCTAAGAAACGCCTGTTAGATAGTGCACTTGATGATGTAGATGATAATGATGAGGAGATTCGATACCTCGAAAAACTCAGAACATCCAAAAGTGCTGCTGATTATAGTGGAGAGTATGATGAGGAGGAAGGTCAAAGTAGGAAACATCGTAAGCTATCAAGGGTAATAAGAAAGGATATTGGTGCCCTGTATGAAGTGGGCGTGGGAGATTATGGCTCGTCGAGATTTGGCAAGGAGAGTAAGAAATCCAGGTCAGCTAGAACATCAGAAGATGTTGATTATGTGGAAGATGAAGATCCAGTGTCCGATGGCGAACCTGAAACTCGGAGAAAGAAAGTAAGAAAGGACTTTGCAGAGTCACTGGCGGACTCAAAGAAAGAAACAACTGTCACAACTCGTCAACGCGCCCTTCAAACTGGCAAAGATATCTCGTCCAATATCAGTGCAGGTCTAATTGAGTTTCCAAATGGGCTGCCACCTGCTCCGTCTAGAAGTGAGTTTCCAGTTTTGCCTTTTCTATTATTGCAGAAAGGTAAACCGAAGAATAGTCATTAAATCTCACTTGACATGCTATTATTGGTTGTTATGGTGATAGACAAAAAGGAGAAACTATCGGATGTGGACCAGCAACTCAAGAAAGCAGAGGCCGCTCAAAGACGCCGGATGCAGGTGGAGAAGGCAGCTAGAGAATCTGAGGTTTGTCTCTCATGTTTCACTGTATTATTTCTCTTGTTGTGAATTGCATATATGTCAAAAAGAATTTCAGCATTAATTTGGCTTTGAATCTTAGGCTGAAGCTATCAGAAAAATACTGGGCCAAGATTCCAGTAGGAAGAAGCGGGAAAATAAGATTAAGCAACGACAAGAAGAATTAGCCCAGGTACGGATTTAGCATATACGAAGAAAATTTTCTCCTTGTCATTATGGAGCCTTCTTCTGAATACTTTGTCAATCATATATGCAGGAGAGGGCTGCAAATGCTATGGTGCTTGCATCCGACACTATTAGATGGGTCTTGGGTCCCTCGGGAACGGTTGTAATTTTCCCCAACGAGATGGGTTTGCCAAGCATATTTGATCCCAAGCCTTGCAGGTTTGGATCCTATATTTTCTTGCAAGTTTATATTCAGATTCGTGTTAAATTTTAAGATCTTCACCTTAAGTGCTTTTATGTTTACATTGATTTATGAAGCAGCAGGCTTCATTTTTTATGCAGTTAGAAAACAGGATGTTGGGAGCTTAAGAATGTACATTACCTATTAGGTGGAGCCGGGCTCAACTAGTGAATCGAGTGGTCTCAAACTTCACATTATTTCAATGTGGGATACCTTAACACAACTCCTCATGCGCATGTTGGACAACTTAATTGGCCTTGGACGTGAGCCAAGAATTAATAGGGAGGGCATCACAAATGGGTCACTAGTAGAGTTGCTTATTGGGCCACTTTTTTGTTGGCCCCAATTCAGGCCAGTTATGGTCTGCAGGCTGAGGCTCATTTTGAAATCCCGCTCGAACTCGGGCCAAAAAAACACTTGTGTCACTAGACTGAAACCAAATTAGCTCTTATACCATGTAAAGCTGGAGTGTAAGATGATAGTTGATGGCTCAATATTAGCTTTATACTCGTAACAGCATACCATAGGGTAGATAATGTCTCCGTATATACACATATTAAACTTATTATAACCATTGGCATCGATGAGTGAATCAGGTCGTTTGAGGTTTGTTAGTTTATATTTCTGTATTGTTTCATGTACAATTACTCTGTATTTGACATTGTAGGCATAGATGAAGCTTATTACATTATTACCGCTCTTGCATCACTTATGCTAACTTCTCGTAACATTCTTTTTTGCTATGTGAATTTCCAGTTACCCTCCTCCACGTGAGAAATGTGCCGGTCCATCTTGTACAAATCCATACAAATACCGGGATTCTGAGTCAAAGCTCCCATTATGTAGTCTCCAATGCTACAAAGCAATACATGAGAAGACGCAAACTCTAGCTGCCCGTTGATCTTGTGAGCTTGCCCATTTAATCATTGTATGCGTGATGATCTTGTAATATGGTATACTTTGCAATGAGATTGTGAATGCATTGTTGGTGTTCAAATCTTCATTTTACTTGTACAAGTGTTTACGCGTCCTAGGTTTGTGCAACTCATGATTTTGGATTCGGCTCCTTTTCGCTGAAGGATTGTTGTCAAGATAAAAATGTGCTTTTGATGGCTCAATGGTTTGTGCATATTCTCTGTGTAAATGGAGGACCAAGGGAGTCCAATAGTTTAGGTTGTGCTTGTGCTTGACAACCCAAATGTGCAAGTTAATGCAAGGCATGGCTTTCCTTTAATAGCTTCATGCTTTCAATCTGTGTCAACAAGTTACTGTTTCTTTACCCTTTTTAATCATTTTCTTTACTTGTCTTTGTGGAACACTAATACTATGTTCAACTATATGTTACAACTAAGGAATGTACACCATTTGAATAACAATAGAACAAAATAATTAAGATCAGTCATTTCATTTTACATTACTTAATAGGTATATAATTTGCTTCCTATTTGACCATTTTAGCTCATATTGATGTAATCGATGCATTCTTAAAATCACAAGAAAAACAATGACCAAATGTGCGAACAAATTGACACGAAGGTACTCTTGGTAGAGGTAGCAATTCGTTCAATTTGGAGCCAACATGGATAGAGGTTTGGGTTTGCTCGGGTTTGCAAAAACACGTCAGGTTTACGTATAAAATGTTCTACTCTTTTTTTCTTCCTTTTTTTAATAAGCGACGGAAACAACAAGCCTACAAAGGTCGGTGTTTCTCACCCCTAAGTGGGGGCATCACCTGAGTTAGTTGTTAGTTTTTCTTCTTAAACTCACAAATCTCACCCCATACCGTCGGTAAGGAGGCTCGAATCTGAAACCTCAAAAAAAAATTCAAAATACATCAACCGCTTATCCCAACATGCATGTTCTACTTGTCTGACAAAACATGCGAATCAGTTAAAATAGTCGGTGGCGACTAGAGCTGACAATTAGGTTTGAGCCTAATTTTGGGTATTTGTTGGAACATAAATTTAGAATTTTTGTTATTGGTTCCAAATTGTTGGGAGCCAAAATAGCCAAAGCTTGGGCTTGAAGTAAGGAGAGAACAAAGAAACGCAAAGCGTGTTGGATTCTAATATTCGATTCCTTGTCTATATAAACCATCTCCGTCTCTCATAATCGCCACCACGCATCTTCTCTTGTTCCTTCTATTCTCTTCTAGGGTTTCAACTTTTCGATTCTCGCTCCTTCTCTTCTTCAGCTTTCGATTCGCTCGCTCTCTCTCTTCAAGGTAAACATCTCGGTTCTCGTTACAGATTTTGATAATTGAAGATTGATTTTGTTCTTATTTGTCGCCTGATTCAAATTTCCTTTAATTTCGTGATGAATTTGTGTAATTATACGTAATTTCATGATAATCTTGAAATAAGATTGTGATTGTGAACTCTAATTGCAGATTGGTCTTGTTCTTATTTGTCGATTTGATTCAAATTTTCCTTACTTTCGTTATGATTTTTGAGTAAATTATGCGTAATTACATGACAATCTTGAAATGAGATTGTGATTGTGAACTCTGATTTACTGTGTGCTTAATTTTTTGATTCGATTGATGGTTCCATTCTTGAATACATACATACAGATTTGTAGTTTTTCTTTTGAGATCATTACTGTTGCTTTTATTCATGGAGATTGTGAACTCTGATTTACCTTGAAATACAACAAAGATAGTCTGGTGCAGTTTGGGTGGAAACTGTTGCTTTTATTCATGGAGATTGTGAACTCTGATTTACCTTGAAATACAAGAAAAATAGTTTGGTGGAATTGTAGGCTTGTACAGTGATTTCATAAATTGATTGATTCTTGGGCTTGAATAATGTACTTTATGATTTTAGAACTGATTGATGGTTCCAATCACACATGGTTTTTGCCTTCTTTTCTTTCTTTCTTTCTTTTTTCCCCTTTTATTTGTCCTTTTGAGATCACTGTTTCTTGTGGCTCGAGTGGAAATTGTTAACTGTTGCTTTTATTCATAGTTGTAATATCAACAATGCTTATCAATAATGCTTAAATTCATGATAATCTTGAAAAGAATTTAATTTCAGAAGTTGATTGATTTTTGTGGGATCAATTTGTTTCAGTTTGGAGAGAAATTTGGGTCCCAAGTGAATTGCATTATAGTTATCAATTTCCTATCATTATGTAAATAACTTTGTTGGGATTAAAAGTTGCATTTAAGAATATAACCCCTTAGTTTGATTAGAAAAAGGTATGGTGCTTGTTCCTACATGGTATCTGGTATTAAAATCTTGTTAAAGGGAGAAACATGATATTTTTCATTGATTTTGCTTTATTTGATGGATACATCTGGGATTGGTAATTGGTAATTGGTAATTGGTATGGCATTTTTTAATCTTCCTTGCTAGCATGTGAATTCTAGTGGGATATTACACCTTTTAGTGTTAAGGTTGTGGTCAGATAGTGAAACAGTAGCAAATAAGACTTGACACGTTGATCATTGGTCTTGCTTGAAGGAATGCAAAGTTTATTTTTCTGTTCGCTTGTGTTTTCTTTGTATATCATTATCATATTGTACTTTTGAACCACAAGGTGTGGGATTCTCATAATATCTGTTCTTTACCATATACAGATGCAGATTTTCGTCAAGACACTCACTGGAAAAACTATTACTCTCGAAGTTGAGAGCTCTGATACCATTGACAATGTCAAGGCCAAAATTCAGGATAAGGAAGGAATCCCTCCTGACCAGCAGAGACTGATTTTTGCTGGTAAACAGCTTGAGGACGGCCGGACCTTAGCTGATTACAACATACAGAAGGAATCAACTCTACATCTGGTACTTCGTCTCAGGGGTGGCATGCAAATTTTTGTCAAGACTCTCACTGGAAAGACCATAACCCTCGAAGTAGAGAGTTCTGACACAATTGACAATGTCAAGGCCAAGATTCAAGATAAGGAGGGTATTCCCCCAGACCAGCAGAGGCTTATTTTTGCCGGTAAGCAGCTTGAAGATGGGCGAACATTGGCTGACTATAACATCCAGAAAGAGTCCACCTTACATTTGGTACTCCGCCTCCGCGGTGGAATGCAAATCTTTGTCAAGACCCTCACAGGCAAAACCATTACTCTTGAGGTTGAGAGCTCTGATACAATCGACAATGTGAAGGCAAAAATTCAGGATAAAGAAGGTATTCCACCAGACCAGCAGAGGCTGATATTTGCCGGGAAGCAGCTTGAGGATGGCAGGACTTTGGCTGACTACAACATTCAGAAGGAGTCCACTCTTCATCTGGTTCTTCGCCTCCGTGGGGGTATGCAGATCTTTGTTAAGACGCTCACTGGAAAGACTATCACCTTAGAGGTTGAAAGCTCTGACACCATTGATAACGTGAAGGCCAAAATTCAAGACAAGGAAGGAATCCCGCCAGATCAGCAGAGGCTCATCTTTGCTGGAAAGCAGTTGGAAGATGGTCGAACCCTAGCAGATTATAATATTCAGAAGGAGAGTACTTTGCACCTTGTTCTCCGCCTTCGCGGTGGTATGCAAATCTTTGTGAAAACTTTGACAGGGAAGACCATCACTCTAGAGGTTGAGAGCTCGGACACTATTGATAATGTGAAGGCAAAGATACAAGACAAGGAAGGAATCCCGCCAGATCAGCAGAGGCTTATTTTCGCCGGAAAACAGCTGGAAGATGGTCGAACCCTGGCAGACTACAACATTCAGAAGGAGAGTACGCTGCACCTTGTTCTCCGCCTTCGCGGTGGTATGCAGATCTTTGTCAAAACTTTGACCGGGAAGACTATCACGCTAGAGGTTGAGAGCTCGGACACCATTGACAACGTGAAGGCAAAGATACAAGACAAGGAGGGAATCCCGCCAGATCAGCAGAGGCTCATTTTTGCCGGAAAGCAGCTGGAAGATGGTCGAACCCTTGCAGATTACAACATTCAGAAGGAAAGCACGCTGCACCTTGTTCTCCGGCTTCGTGGAGGGATGCAGATATTTGTGAAGACTCTGACCGGGAAGACCATTACACTCGAGGTGGAGAGCTCCGACACTATAGACAACGTGAAGGCAAAAATTCAGGACAAGGAGGGGATCCCACCGGATCAACAGAGGCTGATCTTTGCAGGAAAGCAGTTGGAAGATGGCCGAACCTTGGCAGACTACAATATCCAGAAGGAGAGCACTCTGCACCTTGTGCTCCGCCTTCGTGGAGGAAGTGCTTAACTGCGTCGTGGTCTATAGATTTACCAGCAAGTTGTATGTGTGTTTTTTTTCATTTCAGTCATGGTTGTTCCTTTCTAGTATAAGTTTGAATTATTGTGTGGTTCTTATATAGTACTGTTGAAGTTTGTTCTATGTTTAAGTTTGGATTTGTGTTTTCATATTTGATCATCATATATACTATAATAAGGTTCTATATTAACTCTCTCTGTCCTTTGCTTTGTGTTCTGAAGATTTGGGTATTTTTGGTTTGGCTTACAATACACTGCTTGTTGATAAAGTGTTAGTATTCATAATGTAATATTTGTCTACTGTGTTGATAGGTGGTTTTAGAACACGACTCCAAATACAAAGGATGTTTTTCATTTCGTCTCAAAAAAAACTCTAGGGGCTCAACCAACTTATGTGTCGGTTCAGTCTTGCACCTGAAGCCACTTTTTACCTATATTCCCTACCCGACTCAATGAAATTCGAACCATTTTTACATTAACCCTTCAAACCACGACATCTGAAGATGTACGTTGTCTTGAACCACAATAGAGGTAATTTTGAATTGGGCTCTTTGATGGGCTTAGTCCTTATTAATTGGGCTTCAGCATCATCCCAAGCCCAAGTATAAATATGAAAAGCGCTTAAGAATCGTACATAGCTTTCTGTTTCTGCTCCCTCCTTCCTTCCTCGAGAACCATCGGAACCAACTCGCTCTCGCGTCACTCACCTTCTTCGAACTATTATGGCTAGGGTTCCGAGCAAGCACGGTCGCGATCAAGCTCTGGTATGATTCTGATTCTTGCAATTTCGATATATATGCCTATGTGTGTGTGTAATTGGTTGAGTCGTGTTTGTTTGCTGAGAAAATATTGGAAAGAGAGATGAAAATGAAATCCAAGAGTCCTTTGTTTGATGTGGTTTGGATTCTGAAATTTAAACGCCAATCTCAGCTCTTGCAGATAGTTACATTTCATGATTATACAGGCACTCACTTCTTTTCTTTTCTTTTCTTTTTTTAATTTTATTTTGCTGTTAAAGAAGGTAGATTTTTATGGAATGCAGCATAGGAGAGATGTACTAAGCTAGCTTCTTGTAGACGTTCGATTGTAATTCAGCAGCAGTTTAAATGCGATTTAACACTTGCAAATTTAAATTAGTTTTACACTGGTTTGATGAATTTTTAGAATGAGATTCCATTGGTATAGAATGTTGAAGCTGTAAACCTCTGCTTCAGAACCTTTTCCTTTATCTGCCTTTTTAAATAAAAATGGTGCCTATAAAGTGCATGATCATAGCTAATTATTTTATGAGAATTTTGTTTACTAGATGGTTGCAGTTTCCTTTAATATGGCATTGCGTGGCTAGGCATACAGTTGAGGTGACATGATAGCCCCATTCAATTTGCTTAGTTTTGGTGGCCAAAGGCTTCACATCCAGTTGTGCTACGAAGTGCTCTGATAACTGCTTTGGGAAACTGCCGAATATACAACCTATACCATTGTACTTGATTCATTTCATACATTAAGAATAGTAAATATTCCGGAATCACATGCACTCCATAGCACATGGAAACAGTTCACTTGATTGACTGTTAGTTCGTTCCATATGCACTAATAAAGGTTGTGTCGTGCTAAGCTTCTCAACTTTTCAATTTTTCTCTAGAACATGAAGTAGAAGTTGCAGATATGCACTACAAAAACCTACAGCATTCCTATTTTTTCTCACACAAACCCAATGGAGCACCATTAGATACTTTAATCTATCTACCTAATTTCTTCCTTAATATCTTTTTTTCATTAGGGTATAAAACAAGACTAGAACAATTGAGTGAGCTAATATTCTTTCACCTGCTTGTTAAGTTGCTTTTTAGTGGCTTTTCACTAATAATAATAATAAAAAAAAAAGTATTCCTTCTTTTACTATTTTTGTTTGCACCCTTTGCCAGGATTTCCAGGGATTTTTGAATGACTTGCAGGATTGGGAACTTTCAATGAAGGACAAAGACAAAAAAATGAAACCTCAAGCTTCCAAATCGGTATTTATGTCTTATCTCATAATGTTCTAAGCTGTGTGTTAACTGTCAACTGCTTTTGGTCCCCCATGTAATGTCACTATTTGTTCCAGATTGTATCAGGGTTACCTGTATAAAAACTTCTAGTTTCATAGTTCAGGTTATGATAGACTGAATGGATCTTATGAATATTTCTTGTTATGCATAGTCCAGTAAACTGAGTAAAGAGTAAAGGACTTCAAGGATTATTTTGTGCATGTAATATGTACTTTGTGAGCTGATAGGATTAGATATATTCTGCATGATGGCACATGCTTGTTCGTCACTATCTTCCTGAATAGTTGGGAAAGGTAAAATAGAAGTGAACTTTTCAGTGATCCATCATTCAATATAAAGAAGGCTGATAGCATACGTATACACCGGACAACACGTATAGTGTATGTATGCATGTCTATATGTGTTATTCACTTGTAGAAATAGATACCCTCGTGGAAGTGATTTTTTATTTCACTGACATGCAATATTGTGATATTTAGGTGCCATCTTCTCAGAAGTCTGGAATAGTTGCTAAGGATATAAGGTCAACGATGAAAGCTCCAACAGTCTCTGGACAATATGATTACACACGGAATTATAATCAAATGAATACATCAAGTAGTTTCACAACTGAAGACGATTCACCTACTGCTACTTCAGAGAAAGAATTGGTAGGAACTGTTAAACTTATGAACGTTGATCATTATTAATTAACATTATTTTATTGTATAACGTAATCCTTGCTCATAAATTTGTAATCCACCCCAATTTGCAGGGTAATGAGTATTTTAAACAGAAAAAATTTAAGGAAGCTATTGAATGCTACTCAAGGAGCATTGCCTTGTCCCCGACAGCAGTTGCTTATGCAAATAGAGCAATGGCATACCTAAAACTGAAAAGGCAAGTTTATGCAGAACACACAGATTTTATCCTAAAATATGTTCATTCCTAGGTTCTGTGCTTTTTTATATGCTGCACAGTTGACTTCAATTTTTTCCCAATGTTGAAAGCTCCAAGTACCCTGACTTGTTAGAGTAATACTTTTAATAGGATTCATCCACAAGCGATGTAAATAAATTCTTCTTCTTTTCTTTTTCCTTTTAATCGTAACTTTTTTTTTTTTGTATAACAGATTTAAAGAAGCTGAAGATGACTGTACAGAGGCGTTAAATTTAGATGATCGCTACATAAAAGCATATTCACGCAGAGCAACAGCAAGAAAAGAACTTGGCAAACTTAAAGAATCTGTTGAGGGTATGCTAAATCTAAGCAATATATTTGTTCTATATTTGCCCTTTGATCTGTAATATGTCAAGTATAACTTAGTGCAGATTCTGAGTTTGCCCTGAGGCTGGAGCCTGACAACCAGGAAGTCAAAAAACAGTATACTGAGGCCAAATCTTTGTATGAAAAAGTAAGCAGATTTTCATGTAGATTTATCGTTACTTCTACTTTGTGGCACAAAACACAATCTAGGTGGTTGCAGGGATGTTTTTTTATATTTTTAAACAGTACAATTTACTTCTTTTTTCATATAAATTCAACATGCTACTCATGCAGGAGCTATAGTTTTACAGACCTCAATTAGGTTCTTTTAGGAGCAGAAATTCCATAATTATCTACAATAGGGTTAGGTATCTTTGTTTTGGGCAGGGAAGTGAGCTTTTACATTAATGCAAGCTCTTTGAAAATCATTGGAATATAAAATGGCAGGGTATTCTGCAAAAGGTATCAGGAGCATTGAGAAATTCTCAACAAGAAATGCAGAAAGTGCAAAAGTCTGATACAAAGGTGAATGGACATAGTATCCAATCTCTCTCAAGCAGTACACAGAAGACAGCCACAACTGCAATCCAAGAAGATAACACCAAGGTATAGTTAGTTTTTGTTAGACAATACATCCTTTCAAAGGTGAATGCTCTTTTTTGGGATGAAGTAATGTACTGCTGCAGTGTTTCTTAGCATCTGAGGGGCGGTATCATCAAACATATTTAACGTAGTAATTGTTTGTTGTAGTAATTACATTTTAGTGATAAAATATAAACTACCCATCATATGTTCATATAGAAGGAACGGAACTGAATACTTGCTATCACATGGGTACATTTTTTCTTTCTGGTTTAGAATGATGGACTCCTCCATGCTATTTATTTTTCTTCTCAAACAACTAATTGATAAATTATGTAAATGAATTTCAGCTAGCCATTTCTTTCCTATAAACTATAATTTTTTTCCATGTTTATTTTTTAGCTCGGTGACTACAAGTACAAGTAGTAAAGTATTTGGGTCGCATGGTTTAATACTAAAATTATAAATGCCATTAAGGTCTTTTCCTTTTTATTGAAACCCGAGCTTGACATTTCAATATTTTGGCCTCCAAAATGTTCTTCAGCTCGGTATTGTAATATTGCCTTAGATGGAATGCAAAGTGATTTTTAGAAAGTTATTTTTGCCTTACATGGGAATTGTGATCATGTTTTTGGTTAAGTCATACAACCAAAACAGGTCCTTGTTTTCCTGAAATCTTGAATGTTGATGGTATGAGACAGGTTCCTGGGCAGTCATCTGTAACTTTGGAGGAAATAGAGAACAAAAGTACCGGAAGTACCGGAGTTGGAAGCATTACTGAAGGTCGAGACATGGATGGATCTCATGAAGATGCTGTTCAGAATTCTGGCACGGGGAGTGTTAAGGTATCCCATTAGATATGTCATAAATCAAGTTCACTAGCGAAGTATTAATTTTATGAAAATGTATGAATATTATGCAATCCCTCAGTTTGATTGTTGTTAATGTTATATCTTATAATTTATTGCCTTATGTGTGTCACTGTGTCCATGCATTTTTGCAACGTTACTGTCGATGTCTGATTTTGTGTAATTTCCAATGTTTATTGTATTTGAAATTCTGTTTCCTGTGCTTCTTTCCCTTTTTCGGCCTGATGATTGCCCTCTTCTTATGTTTTTATATTTTGTATAAACAGAGAACTCTGAGACCAGGGAAGCAACAGCTCAAGGCATCAGTGCAAGAGCTTGCTTCTCGTGCAGCTTCTCGAGCAATGGCTGAAGCTGCAAAAAACATAACTCCACCCAATTCAGCGTATCAGTTTGAGGTATATTGGCGAAGCCTGTCTGGTGATCGTGCACTACAGGGTCGTCTGTTGAAGGTATAATCTTGGTTTAGACTATACCAATTATGTTTTAAATATCATATCTGCAGATTGTTGATTCGTTAATGGTCTGATTGCATTTTTATGAGCATACATTTAGTTGATTAGCATGACGAGCACATGAGCCTGATTCCGAATCTTTCTCATTTTAATGGTCTTCAAACAATACATATTGGAATGGCATGTTCTGCTTTTATGTGGCGCATACTAGAGTGTAGTTAGTATTTTGATTTGTTCACCATATTTTATTGTAATGTTACTTTGTGCTATTTTCTGAATTTTAGTTGCTCCAATCCATGAACTGATTGATTGTTTCTTCTTAATCATAGGCTACATCTCCAAGTGCATTGCCACAAATGTTCAAAAATGCCTTGTCGGCTCCTTTACTAATCGACATTATCAAGTGTGTTGCTACCTTTTTCAAGTGAGTTCTGAATTCTGAAGCTGGGTTCATGTTTACTGCCGGATTATGTGGATTTTTTATGCTTACTGAGGTGCTGATGGTCGTCTTTTTATTGCTTTGGCAGCGAAGAAATGGATTTGGCTGTCAACTTTCTAGAATATTTAACCAAGGTCCCAAGATTTGACATTCTCATCATGTGTCTTTCATCTACAGACAAGGATGGTAAGTTTTACGTAAATGTACTCTTTCAGATTAATTTTTGTTGTAGTGTGACATATCATCATAAACGTACTCATGCTTGATTGTGTTCCGGAGAATTGTGGATCACGCATATTGACTTGATTATCTTGGACAGATCTCTCAAAGTTATGGGATGAAATTTTTTCCAACGAGGCTACGCCAATTGAATATGCAGAAGTTCTTGACAACCTACGCTCAAAATACTGCCTCAAAAGATGACTGACGTGCAGTGAAAGAGATGTAAGCTTGCTGGTCTTATTAGCAATCTTCATGAATCATAACTGTAAATCATTAATGTTTCATGTTGACTTGGTCCCCCACTTTTTATCTGTATTTTTAGTAGGTGGGAATTTCGGAACCATTTACTAAGTCGTTGAAAGTTTTTGTCCCTTTTACTCGTATTAATGACTTCTAGTTCCAACTAAGGTACATTTAAAGGAAATATAATTCTTGTCAAGGTTGAAATGCTGTTAGGGAAAAACCCAAGATGCTATATGTAAAGATCCTGGCTTTTCATGCTTTGGTTGGTCTCCGAGATCCTTTCAATAACCTGTGTTGTGTTAAAGGTGATATATGATCCGATCGATTGCGTAAAGCTCGGGGTAGTAAGGGTCATGAAAATAGCTTTGGAAAGAGAATACCTTTGAGTTTCAGTTGTGTTGAGTTTGTTATGTTTGATCACATTGTGCACTTGACTTGCTAAGGTTTGTGCAAATATGTAGACAAAACTTGTCTGAGTGAACATCGGGTTGGGAAAAACCACACAAACTCCCAACTCTTGCAGGTCGGTGCTGGATTAGGCATCCTCAACCCAAAACCCGAATTGTTGGCTCTATGTTGAGTCATACATTCTCCGCAAACATGGTAGGGTTGGACCACGTGGTCAAACATCACATACATCATTCAGACCACCAAGACAGGTAGTGTATAGCATAGCTACTTATGCATGCCAGAGCAGCATTTGGTGGGGAACAGAAAGAGGTCGATTTCCCAAATGCTGGAAACCATACCAGATTGGAAGCATTAGCCCCACACAGATTGTAGTGATCATGAAACTTTTGGCTCAGTTTTCTTTTCCGAACTTTGGTCTGGTCAGAATTTTTTGTGTTCAATCATTATCTGCTTGGGGTCCTCAAGTTAGGCCCTGTCCTTTGCACAATTCACACACCAGCTATCATATCAGCCTTTTGTGTGGTATTTGCTGTGGACACTTTGGTTTTATCACCCTTATATTTTTAGTTGTAATCACTAATCATGCTAATATAGGATCAGCTTGGTTGTTGGCAGCTCGATGGTCACTTGTCGCTATGATGGCGATTAAGGTAATCACACATGATTGAGATTGATTGTCTTTTTCGTTATGTTACAAATGATGTTTAGTTGTTGGAGAGATGCTCATGGTTAGCTTGGCATGGAATTTTATGTTTTTGTGCTTTGTTTTTGACAATTTTCTTTAGGCTCATAACTGGCTTTTCCATTTTTTGTAGTAGTTATATTGCTCACGTGTATTGCATATGATCTTTAAAATTATGGAATTCCCATTTTACCCTTTAGTTTGTTTTGATTTGGAAAATGTTATGTTTTGGTTCTTCAACTATGTTGATTTAGAGGCTTTAACTGAATATTTTGTTTTGAATTGAATTGATTTAATTTGTGCTTGTGATTCTTGCACCTTAATTGTTAAAGGTGTTGTGTGCAATGATCTTTTCTTGGTCAACGGTTAATATTGGGGTTTATCATAGTGGTAATTGTTTAATCATTGCAACAAGATTATAAATGATAATGCGACTTTTATATGGCACATAAATCGATTATTGTTTGAAATTAGGTGCTTAGTTGCTTGAATCGCAATTTAGTATTTTTTTATTAGTTTATTCAAGACAACACAATCTCAACTAATCATAGGATTCCACACAAAACAGACTTAAATAAATAAGTAAATGGACAAATTGTCCAAAGCTGGCCACTAGCAAGCATACTTGATGATTAATATTTTTTATTAAGAAAAACTGTAGATGGCTACTTTGAATTTGTAACGATTTCCACTTACAACTAAAAAAATATTGCAACTATTTACAGTTTGTTTGAATAGTTTGCAGTGTTAGTGAAATTTATATCAAAATTATAAACTCTCTACGTGTGCATATCACATATCTAAAAGAGCGTTACGATTTCAATTTTATCCTTTTTTTCTCCTCTCTTTTTCATTTTCAACACCCGGCTATTAGAGTGAGAAACATAGATGGTTTAAGACAGCTTGATGTTGATGCTCCACTGCAATCATTGTCGTCCTCTTCCATTGTACTATGACGCCATGACCACGTTGCACACTAATCATTGCAATCGCTATTTCATAGTTTCTGATCTATATCTAGTTTCATTGATTTATATGATACATATAAATTACAAAAATACAGAAAATTACACTAAACTTATCTAGATTTGCAATTAGCTCTAAGAAAAAACATTGCATGTGTATATGTGTTACTTGCATGTGCATATGAATTGAAGTTGTACTAATAATGGGCATCTTTCTTTGAGAATCCATATAAGTCAAAGAATTTAGGACAAGCTTCTAATGTATATTTAATTGGAAGAATATATTTCAAGATCCATGTAATCTATTTGTCCAAAACCATTCTAAAATACTAGCAACTAGATTTTATAAAGATTTTCCTCATTTAGTAATTGAACAGTACCACCCAAGTGTTTAGGATAGTAAAATTTGTAGTGATGAAAAATTATTTAAACATTATTGTTAGGTTGGCACACTCTTAAATACATGTTAATGCTTATGCTTATTGGTAGATATATAGTATCATTAAACATCCACATTCTTTTTTCTTTTCTTTCCAATTTCTCTTCAACCACCTAAACCTGGTATTGGTACACAAAAATTTGAAATTTTCTTGCCCATATGAGTGTCCATGGTCCTTTGTGGGACATTGCTTTCATGATCTTTTTGAAACATCCAAAAGGTACTAGAATTCTCAATTGTTGCAACTACACTTTAATAATGTCTTATGAAACAAACCACCCATCAACAACACTTCAAGCTAGTGTTGGATCTTAAATTTTTGTAGCCACTTTCCACTATTTTATCATCTTTATATTCACATTCAAATTATTTGTACTTTAAAAAAAATGGATTAATCAGTTGTACAAATGAAGCAACACATTTCTTCATCATTTTTTTTTCTTCCTTTCACATTTCTTCACACCCAATATCTTACTTCACTATAATGTGTTCGTGTTATGACATGCAACACGCAAACAACATCAAGACACAAACACGACACAAGATGATTTAGTTGTAATTATAATATTTTCAAATTTTGTCTCAAACCATGTACATTTGGAATGATATATATTTTTTAGTATACTCTATCTAATAAGTATATATTATACTAATTTGTAGTCATAATTTTCATTTTTTATGGTTAATAAATCATTCAATAACACAATTTGATAGGCTAGCATGTCAATATTGGTATGGCCCACCAACCAAAATTTAAAGAATTAAATGCTACAGATGTATACAGTAGTAGAGAATAATTTTCAATGATGAAATTGAAAAAACAAACAATTATCACTTTAACTCAAAATACTCTATAAATAATGCATGTCACATTTAATTTCTCTACAAAAATGCAACCTCAAACACTAGGTTGGTACCAAATTCAACCTTATATCATTAATGCCTTAAATCAATCAAGTCAAGCATTAAAAGAAATAATGAAAACGTATGTAAGTTATTAAAACACTTTTTTCATACTCGAATTTTTATTGGATGAATAAATAAATTACTTTTCAGTTTTGTACTATCAGGTCAAATGTTGTTATGATGAATAAGAGCAATATCATTTGCAATTCATTTCTTATTTTATATATACAATTTTGATACAAACACGACACGTCAACACGAATATCAAATGTAAAGATGACAATTTGTGCATGTTGTGTTTAAGGTTGATCATATGTTACACTTAAAATAATCATGCTGAAACACTGAACAAGAGCATGACACATCTCAAACAAGCTTGATACTCAGCACGAACACAACTCAATTACAAATTTTGTAAGTCCAACACTTATTTCAAATTGTGCGGCGTGTTAAAACACATATTGTTACCTGCACAACTTATATTTAACTTATAATATGACACGTTACTAAAAATTGTGAATTCTAACATTTGTTCAACTCATAACTTAACATATCGGACAATAACTGAAATTGTGTGAACTTGGGAAGACGCGTAATAGTGCATAGAAAAATGTTACCTCAAACTCCCAAAATCCTAGCACACCAATGATCATGTTCTTTAGAGTAATTAACACACAAAATGAAGGGTAAATGTCCTAAAAAATCCATATGATTTGAGTTTGAAAATAAAGGCAAGTCCAAAGCAATGAAGTAGCACTGTACTGTTCTTATTGTTTTGTGCGTCAAAAAGCAAACATTGTTGAAAAAACCAATCACTCCTGTTTTGGAATTTATTGGTCACCGTAACAAAAATAAAATAAAAATTTAAACTTTCAAGTCTTCTTCACCTTCCCACATCTCCGATTACAGAACCCAACCTATCAAAAATGCTATAGCAGCTATGGCAGAGTCCTCTTTTCCAGTAAAAAACTGACACCCATCACGTGATTATTTCTCTCTCTCTCTCTCTCATACTCATTCTCTTGTTTTGTTTCACACACTCTTGTTGTTGCTTTGTAACGGATATCTGAGGAACCCGTTTGGTCTCTTCCTAGATCTGCGTCTGCTGGTTGAGGTTTGTGCTTCTCTGATTTTGCTTCTGTGTTGGGTTTTCTGGGTTTGTTGTTGTGGTTTAGTTTGTTTTTGGCTCTTTCAAATTTGTGTTTTTTGCTTCTGGGTTGGTGTTGGTGGCTCAGATTTTTGAAAAATGTATGTTGTGGGTGGTTTTTGTTTGGTTTTCTGGTATGCACACTACCTGTTTGTTGATATGCCTCTTTTGATGCTACATTTTGTGTTCTTGCTCTGAGGGCTGTTTGGAAACGTTTATCTGCTGCTTCTGGGTTTGTTAAATTACTTTGCTTTTATTTTGTTTCTGTTGGTGGCACAGATTTTTTAAAATTTTATTTTCTGGGTGTTTTTGTTTGTGTTTCTGGTATGCACACCACCTGTTTGTTAACATGTCTCTTCTGTTGCTACATTTTGTGTTCTAGCTCTGCTGTCTGCTTAGGAACATTTTCTGAACTGCTTCTGGGTTTGTTAAATTACTTTCCTTTGTTTCTGTTCTGTTAGATTTCAAAGTTTTTATTTCTGGGTTTTATTTTGTATGTTCAGTTTCTGGGTATGTCTGGTTTATTTAAAATTTAGGGTGCATGGCTTTGTAAATAGCAACCTCTTTGCTTTCTGTTGGTGGTTGCTTTGAAGATCACTGTGAATGTGTCTTAGTTTGCTTGGTTTTCACTGTCTTAAGCTTCATTTTGAAAATGTGTAGGATATGGGCATCATTTCCAGAAAGATCTTCCCAGCATGTGGGAACATGTGTGTCTGCTGTCCTGCTTTGAGGTCAAGATCTCGACAACCCGTTAAGCGCTACAAGAAACTGCTCTCTGAGATCTTCCCCAAGTCTCAAGTGAGTGTTTTAGGCTTCTTTGTCTTCCATCATTTTGGCTCATTAATCATGTTGATGGCATCTATGTGGGTGAGGTAGCGGTAGAACAGCTGCATACTCTTGTGTCAAGCTCGTTCTATTTACTTTGAATGTGAAATATAGACGGCAGTCGGAACATAGTTTGTGTTACTTGGGCGATCCTTTTCTATTTTGGATCAATTTACGATATTTGATGCTGCAAAACCGACCCTTGTATGAAGAAATGCATCATACTTCTGTTATATGCTTGTTTATTCAAATGATTTTGCTTTTCTATAACAATGTTTCATAAATAAACACATCTCTCCAGTATTACTTTCCTTCCTAGTTCCTTAGTTGTCGCTTGTCAATGAATCCTATTTCAAATCTTGCTTCCATTTCTGGTCCAAGAGACAGAACTCGGTGGTTTTATGTAGAATTAAATGGTTTGTACTTCTTACTTTTGGACCTTCACCGTTGAATATAGTTTATATATCTGAGTACTTATATTAAGAGCTCTAAACCTCATCAACATAACTCGGCCATTATTGAGTTAAAAATGACAAGTTTGGTCCATGTGTAGTTGTTTATTTATCCTTTGTTAATTAGTCACAGGGAGTACAATTTTAATCTGACTTGTACATTATTACCAGTAGCTAGAATAATCAAGACTGACGTTCCACTTTATTTTTCAGGAGGGTGAGCCCAATGAGAGAAAAATTGTGAAGTTATGTGAATATGCTGCCAAAAACCCTTTTCGCATTCCAAAGGTAATCATTCCTTTATCCTATTGATGTGTGAATGTAGCTTGAATTTTGTCTAGGCACCGCAGAGGTTTTACAGCACTACCTTTTCCTGAATAGATTGCCAAATATCTTGAAGAGAGGTGCTACAAAGAGATGAAATGCGGGCACATCAAATTCATCAATATTATCACTGTGGCTTACAATAAATTGCTCAGCATGTGCAAGGATCAAATGTGAGTCCAAGTTAATTTGCTCTTTCCTTGTACTAAGAGTTTTCAAAGTACAGCTTAGAGACTTGTTCAACAACTTTTTTCATTTTATTTCCATTTAGATGAAACCCCAATTTTCTATCTGACATTGTTTTTACAATGAATAAATTTACCTTAAATTGCCATTCCACAAAACTTAACAAACTTCTTTTGTCCTTTTCTAAACTGGCTAGACTCTGTTTCAGTAAAGTTTGGTACCAAATTGAATGTATAAATCTGTTGGACGTTTTGCTCATAAGTTTTACGGTCTCTGGCTCTCTGCATTTATTTAATGAAAAAATGTAACAAAAGTTCTTCAAAACCAGTATTCAACATATAATTCTGATATACTTGTGTTGTCGTAACTCTTATAGAAAACATTTGTCTTACAATTGGCAGGGCATACTTTGCTGTAAGTCTGCTCAATGTGGCTGCTGAACTTCTGGATAACTCAAAGCAAGATGCTGTGCGGATACTTGGATGCCAAACCTTGACAAAGTTCATATATAGTCAGGTAAATATTGACCTAGCTTTCCCTTCTTTTAAAAGCTGTAACAACCTGTGGAAAGAGAACTACTAAAATATACATTTATAAGTTGACGAGTGTTCTTGAAATAATGATCATAAGCTGTCTTGCTGATATGATGTTGCAGTGCCCTTCTACTTCAAGTTCTTTTGTGTAAATTGGATAACAGGGTTTGCAAACTATTTTGGTTGTTTTTCTTCATCCTAGTAAATAAGAGTGAAAAAAATCTTATATATATACTGAATGATCGGCATATAGTATACCAATCCTTTCTTACTTTAACTGCCTGAAGATAATTTTTTTTATTAAACCTGTGAAAAACATATACCTATTTTATGTGTGTATATATTTCTTAAGTTTTCAGGGAAAATAGCAGTACTTTATATCATCATAATTACGTAGGGATGCTTCGTAGGGGGAGTCCTTTATTTTTTTGGGTGCACTAAGGACCAAGGATTTTTTGTTCCGTGTGGTTATAGAATATGTTGACATTTAGTTGTGGGAGTATCCCATTTGTTTCCAATTTAAGTATATGTTATTTTAATACTTTCTCATATTTTTCACTCTGTACATGAACAGGCAGATAGTACTTACACACATAATATTGAAAGTTTAGTCCATAAAGTGTGCGCACTTGCACGTGAACGTGGGGAAGAGCCTCAAAAGCGCTGTTTGAGGGCATCAAGCTTACAATGCCTTTCAGCCATGGTGAGCATTTGAACAGATAGTAGCAACATTGAGTCTTCTATTTTCTGGCAGTTCTCTTTCATGAATGTTCCATCTGGTAATTCCTCTATTTATGGTTTTGAGCTGGATATTTCTGTATTTGATATTCTTTTTCCTTGGCAGATGTGGTTCATGGCTGAGTTTTCTAATGTCTTTGTTGAACTTGACGAGGTTAGGACTTCTGAGTTACTTCTGTCTTTGATATTATAATTATCTTAATCATTATTTTCCTGTTTACTATTCATGATTTATTTCTGTTTTAAGCAATGCGGTTCTTCATGTTATAATGTCATTTTGTCATATCCAAACTGCAGGTGGTGCATGTTACCCTGGATAACTATGAACCAGATACAAATAATGAAGCTGATGACGAGAGAGGGGAGTCGCATCATAATTGGGTGGATGAAGTAGTTAGATGTGAAGGCAGAAATGGGGTAAATGTTTGTAATGGTACTAGTCCTACCAGAGTGATCATTAGGCCACGGCCTGAGCAGAAGGATCCTTCTCTTTTGACAAGGTAGTAATTGCTCCAAATCAGATGCGAGAGTTTGTTACTGCAGTTTTTGGAATTTGTAACTCTTATTGGGAATTATGTTTCTCTCTCGTTCTCACTTTCAAGTTTTTTGCAAAACAATTTATCTTATACACTCTAATTTCTGTATTTGTTACAGAGAAGAGATTGAGACGCCTAAAGTATGGGCTCAAATCTGTATTCAGAGGATGGTTGAATTGGCCAAGGAGGAGAGTACAACCATGCGCCAGATTTTGGATCCAATGTTCACCTACTTTGATTCTGGACGGCACTGGGTTTTGCATCAAGGGTTGGCCATGATTGTTTTGTCTGATATGTTGTACTTCATGGAAAACTCAGGTGACGTGATCTTTCATCCACTTCTTTCTTGATTTCTATTCTATGTTTCACTCTAAGAATTATATTAGTAGTAGCTGATAATCTCTCTCTCTCTCTCTCTGCAATTACAGGGAAGCAGCAGGCAATTTTAGCTGCCGTTATACGCCATCTAGACCACAAGAATGTTGCGCACGACCCCCAGCTCAAATCACATGTCATCCAAATTGCTACAGCTCTAGCTGGGCAGATACGATCTGGTGCTGTGCTGACAGAAGTTGCCTTTGTCAGTGACCTTTGCAGGCACTTGAGGAAAAGTCTGCAAGCCACAGTTGAATCAGCAGGAGAACAAGAGTCGAATTTGAATATCTCACTCCAGAATTCAATTGAAGATTGCTTACTAGAAATTTCGAAAGGGGTACGAATGATGCTTTTAGTACTACTACACGTTACTGTGTTCTGTTGTGCCTTTGGTTTGAATTGTGGCTATTTTGGTTAGATTGGCGATGCACGGCCACTATTTGACATGATGGCGATAATGCTGGAGAAGCTTCCATCTGATGGAGTTATTGCTAGACCCACAATTGGATCATTGATGATTCTTGCTCATATGATTTCATTAGCATCACTTTCATCACGTTCGAAGCAGGTCAGATAACTGTAACATTATGGAGCCCTTTAAGAAATTTTAGTATCGAAATGAAGTATATTTTTGTCTTGTTTAAGTTTTCTTCGTACACAGCCTGATAAACCATGTTAATACAATGTTATGCAGGTGTTTCCAGAAACCCTTCTTATCCAACTCTTGAAAGTAATGTTGCATCCGGATATTGAGGCACGTGTTGGAGCTCACCAGATATTTTCAATTCTTCTCATTCCAAGTTCGAATCATCCCCGACACGAAGTTGCTTCTCTGCAATCTGGTTATCTTTATGAATCCAGAAGATGGCAGTCCAACAGTGCCGCTACATTTGCGTCAGTCACAGCTCTACTTGATAAGCTCCGGAAGGAAAAGGACGGGACCAATTGTGACAAGAATGGGAGTAATGTTAATGATGATTTTAAAGAAAGGGACATAAACATTACAGAAGACGAGTGCAAGCAGCAGGGGCGTGCTCGGAAGAATTCCCCAAACTTCTACAAACTGAGTTCTATAATAGATAGGACCACAGTGCCAACTAACTTGACTGAGACAGTAAGTAATTTTATCCTCCTCATCATTTGTTTATTATCAAATGTTTGGTGGTATGAATTGTGGCCTATTGATTTGTAACAGGAACCGTGTATTATGAAGTTAAATGAGGATCAAGTAGCGCAATTGTTGTCTGCCTTTTGGATACAGGCCACTCTGTCAGACAATTTGCCTTCAAATATTGAAGCTATAGCTCATTCTTTCCTCCTAACACTCACTTCTTCTCGCTTGGCAGTAAGCTTCTATTGACCCTTTTATCAAAGACATCTAATCTCAATCTTCCCAGGGTGCTTAGTTCACACTAAAAACTGAAATGCTCCTGTAAATTATACTACCTCTGTTTCTGAACAAGTGTCGTTTTAAGGTTATTCACATGAATTAAGAAATCGTGTGAAATGATCTAACTAGCCTTATTTATTTGCCTGGAGCTTTCATAGATTTGCATAAATATGCATGTATTTGTGGGACGGTTCTGAATTAGTTATAATGTGCTCATGTTCTTGTGTTGCAGAACCCAAATGACAACCTCATAGTCCGCTTCTTCCAGCTCGCTCTTTCCCTCAGGAACATATCCTTGGACCCTAACAATGGTACGTATAATTGGATTTCTTAAACAGCTTGTAAATATGGGAAAAGCTATGTTGAATTGAATCAAACTTATTTTTTTTGCTTCTGGTAGGGATGTTGAGTCCAGCACGCCAGAGATCAATCCTGACACTATCAACCGGCATGTTAATGTTTACTGCTAAGATGTATCACATGTCCGATCTGAATGACATACTCAAATCATTAGTTCCACACGATGTGAGTTGTATCTCTATTCATTTCTCTCTCTCCCTCTCTCTACACACACACATAATGTGAGCAAGTGAATTTGAACTCCTAAGCCAAACGCACATGAGATTTAGATACCCCACAAGGGTTCACAAGACTTGAGCGGTACTTATGTTAATCATACATGCAAGACATTCTCTTAATGTGGATAATTATCTTACCAAAATTCATCTGCTATTCAGGCTGATCCTTATCTTGGAATTAGTGATGACCTTCAAGTATTCACAAAGCCTCTGGCTGATGTGAGAGAATATGGATCTATTATTGATGATCGACTTGCTTCAGAATTGCTTCTTGAACTACGCAACAGGATTTATGAATCTGACAAGGTCATAATAGACATCTTGGCGCAAAACCTATCTAGCATCACTGAGGTATGGAACTTTATTTATGGCATCTCTCTCTCTCTCTCTCTCTCTCTCTCTCTCTCTCTCTCTCTCTTATTTGTTTTGTTATGCTTGTTAGCTGGAGGCAGCAGATGTTGCTAGGCAACTTTCGGAAGCATTCACACCCGATGACGCATTCATGTTTGGGCCACAATTTGAGATGGATCCTAACCAAATGGTTACTCATTCCGTGGAATCACTCTCCTTTGACGGGGTATGTTCTAAGTATTGCGTGTTATGATTTCCTGCTCAACAACGTGTGCTAGCTTTGTCAACAACTTTAAATTGTGCCAACTCTGGCTTTAACTTAAGAAGTGGCCATGTTCATGTTAGGACTTCCCAACAAGTTCCTTAGTCGACGATGATGCAACTAGTGAAGCATCTGTTTCTGACCTCTCCCGCTTCATTCCCCGAATGACTTCGTCTCCTACATCCCACATTATCAGCATTGGTCAGCTTCTGGAATCGGTAATCTCTCTCTTCCAGTTTCTCCATAATTATGCTCATTTTAATAGACTATTTAAATATAGCAACCTGATCCTGTGAGGAAAAGTAGTGAGGAACGACATGATAGCACTTGACACAACTAAGGAAACAGCAATAGATAGGATATAGTGGAGAAAAATTTGAGCAGAAGATCCCAAGGAGTTTTGTTGATGGATTCATGTAGCCGACCCTGACATTGTTTGGGAAATGACTCGTATTTGCATATAGTAACATGCAATGCTTATATAGTATTCATATCACAATCTGAAAAAACTTGTCTTCAGGCACTTGAGGTTGCGGGTCAAGTGGTCGGATCATCTGTCTCCACATCACCCCTCCCATACAACACCATGACCAGCCAATGCGAAGCGCTCGGGACAGGCACAAGGAAGAAGCTCTCCAACTGGTTAGCACATGAAAATCACTGCACTAAAGCCTCAGCTGACAACATGCTTCCCCCATTGCCTAGGGATGGGCGAGCAGCACTTCGAAAGGTACACCTAATCTTAGTTGATAATTAGCATATAATAAGCATAGGCAACGTAAAACACTTCGCTACTCAACATAGTATTGAGCGTTCTTGGTGGGTTCTTGCAGATAACGTGTGATGCACCTGATGGGGCTTTCCCGGGAGCTGGGATCCCACAGGATCCATGGTTGGCGATGAGGCTACCTCCGGCGAGCCCTTTTGACAACTTCCTCAGAGCAGCCGGGTGTTGAAAAGGAATGTTCCCTCCCACAGCTCCTATGGACACTGTTATCTTCTCTGTAAAGTCGTATGAAGTAATTAGCATTAATCGTCGAAACCTTAACTCTAGCAAACATTTAGCACCCATTGTAGCCGTGTTGAACATGAGCTCTAACCTTTCTGTACCAAATTATGTACTCAATCTAATGCTAGGTGCAGTGTCTCTTGTAGTTTTGCTTCTTATCTTGTGCTTGCTTTGAGAAGCAGCAATATTGAATGCTCAATCCTGCCAAGGGAACAACTGATACATCGTATTGACTCGGGTAAAAAGAACATTAAAATGTGTGTTGTAGTACTTGCGTTTCGGTATCGAATGCATGTACACAACAATAGAACACATTGTTACGCTAAACTCATGGCATGAGTTCTAGATTTTATTTGCAGCGTAAGAATGAACGTCTCTATCATTGTAAAAGCAGAGTCTATCAATGCAATCTCTAAAGGGAATTTTGAGATGGAACTGAGAAAAGAAAAGTGTAAATGACGGAAATGAGACCTCGTGTTCGAATCATCCCAAGGGAAGCGACATTAGGGTTTTAATAATAAATTTAGAAGAAAAAAAACTTCATTCTGTTATGAAATAATGCGAGAATTAATTGAAGACAAGAATTGGGAGAGAAGGAATAATGTTATTCGTATATAGGTTTGT
>JAYMSZ010000151.1:0-26776 GCA_036897665.1 Pelargonium citronellum
AAATTAACTAGTAATCCTTAATTTTTGTAAAAAATGAAAACACGACACTCATTTTGAGACGGAGAGAGTAGTCATTAATGACCTAAAAATATCTATGTATGATAAGGAAGGAGCAAATAATTAATCATAATATTAATTTTATAATCAACAATGATATGATAGTAGTGGTAGCCATGTCTACAATTTTGTTCGCAATTAGGCATTCAATTTTCTTTTTGCAATACTTAATTTAAAATGAAATTAATATAATATGCTAATGTGCTGCAAATATTATATATATATATATAAATTCATATACGTCTAAAATTTTATGCAATTATTAGAACAAGTAATTATGTCATGGAGAGGCTATTTCTTATCAAAATGTACACACACAAATAAAAAAAAAAAATCCTACAAAATGGTAGAGTTAGCTACAAAAACATAACCCATAAATTTGGCAACAACATAAATGAAGAGTACAAACTAGCAATCAAATCGTGACGTGTCGTGTCACAAACAAAGTATGATACGAAAAACAGTGGACAAATGGATACAACTCAGCAGCCAACAAAAAGCCCAAAAAAAGAAAAAAAGCGTCAACTTTGATAATTTGTCCACATCGACCCTTCGATCGGACCCACTTTCTTGCTCCTGAAGACCACAAAACAGCGATTTGTCCGCCCAAATCTCGATCTTACCTACAGCACCCCCACCAATATCGCGACAAAGATCGTACCCATAATCTCAATTACTGTACAAACAGCCCAATTTTGGCTATACCAATAAACCACCAAGCTAGCACAAGCTCCGAGCAGAGCAGGAATGGCCTTCATCTTCGGCGTCGTGGTGGGTCTCATCGTGGGTCTTGCTCTGATCGTCGGCTTCGTCAACTCTGAAAATGCCCGATCCAAGCTCCGCTCTGAACTCGTAATCTACTGTTCTATTCAACTGTTTTCGAAATTTCGAGTACTGGGTCTGTGTTGATTTGTTGGTTTTCGTTTTGATTTTTGTGTTTTTGGGTGTTTTTTCAGGCGACTACTATTGCCACTTTTGCGAGAATGACCGTCGCCGATTCTCGGAAGATTTTGCCGGCGGACTTGTACCCGTCTTGGGTTGTCTTCTCTCGTCGCCAAAAAGTGAGGCCTTTTTGTTTTCTCTGTATATATGGTGCACTTGCTGCTACTTAAGATTTGATTTTTTTTTTGTGTTTCTCTTATAGTTGAAATGGCTCAATGAGCACCTGACCAAGATCTGGCCCTATGTCAATGAGGTACTTTTTGTGGGTTTTGCTTAGACTAATGTATCACATTGCCAGAATTTAGTTGCTGAGCAAAAAATATTCTGGGTTTGTTGTTTGCAAGAGTGTGAGTGGCCTTGTTGCTGTGATTTTTGTGTTGTAGGCAGCTTCTGAGCTGATAAAGGCTTCAGTTGAGCCTATTCTGGAGGAATATAGGCCAGTTATACTGTCATCCCTCAAGTTTTCCAAGTTCACTCTCGGTACTGTTGCTCCGCAATTTACAGGTTAGTTGATAAATGTCGATGTTTTGCACAGGCAGGACAAGGCAATGTTCACCGGATTTGCAAATTGCACTCTATCATTATTTTTGCCTTTTCTGGCAAATGATGTTTTGTGAAGGAGATTTTCTGTGAAGCTGACGTGGTATTGATGTTGTTATTCCTCAGGAGTTTCCATTTTGGAAGATAATGAAAATGGTGTTACCATGGAGCTGGAAATGCAATGGGATGCAAATTCAAATATAGTTCTTGCTATTAAGACTAGATTTGGAGTAGCACTACCAGTTCAGGTAATTTACTTGTAACACTTATTGTTTAATTTGCTAGCGCCTTATAGTTTCAAATGAACCTTAATATATTCTTTGGTATTTTATGGAGATGAAAGCTCCATAATGATATTTGAAAATTGGTCTTCATCTACTGCTGCCAAATCTATTTCTGATTATCCAATTGAAGGACTGTAATTTTTTTTATTTACCTCCATGTTAGATTCTTACCTTTTCCTTTTTAAAAAAGACCCTTTTAGAAGTAAATGTACCTGAATAAGGAGTAATTAGTTGTCCCTGCATTTGATCATTGGAAGAGAGATGTTATTTCAAGTTTTGATAGTCTTATTTCAACATGCGAATGGTTTCTTGGACATGGCTGCACTTATGGTTGCCTTGAATTCTCTATTCAAGTATGCACAATTTAAGTTGATATCTTGTACTTCTTAATTGTGCCCAGGTGAAAAATATTGGATTCACTGGGGTTTTCAGATTGATCTTCAGGCCACTAGTTGACGAGTTTCCTTGTTTCGGAGCTGTCTGTTTTTCTTTGAGAGAAAAGGTGCAGTATACTTGTCTTTGTTTCTGAAATATTGAAGTAGAACTTACAATAACTAAATTCAGCCTTATTATGATTTATTGATGTTATGCATCTCTCTCTCTCTCTTTCTCTCTCTCTCCAAGACACGCACAAACAAATTAGATTAACACAGTACACATGATTAAACAAATTTGTAATATGTTACTTGCAGAAGAAGTTAGATTTTACACTTAAAGTTATTGGTGGCGACATATCAGCAATTCCCGGCGTGTCTGATGCCATTGAGGTTTGTTAAATTCTATCATTGGGTTCATCAATGCTTTATTTCACTTGATGATTGGTTGATTGTATCATGCTGTATGTTAATACACTTGAGCATTATGAGACTTTGTGTTTTGTTTTTAATCTTATGATATAATGCGAACTGCATATAATATCTGATCTCAGAACCATTGAATGTTATGATATAATTAAGGTCTACAGTCTACTGAAACTGATCGATTCATGTTCCAGGGGACAATACGGGATGCGATTGAAGATTCTATCACGTGGCCTGTTCGGAAAGTAATTCCCATTTTGCCTGGGGATTATAGGTATGTTGGTAGATAGGAACTGGGTAGGATGTTGATTAAAAATCATCCTCATAATCATTATTGTTTGATTAGTATTCTTAAACCATGCTAGAGCATACTTACCATCAATGTGCACTTCACAAGTTTTCTGTTTTCTTACTTATTATCATTTAATCTTCTTTCTCTCTTTTGGGTGTTTAGTGACTTGGAGTTAAAGCCTGTTGGGACATTAGAGGTGAAGCTTGTGCAAGCAAAGGGTTTGACAAATAAAGACCTCATCGGGAAATCAGATCCTTACGCTGTATTATATGTGCGCCCATTACATGACCGCATGAAAACTAGCAAAACTATAGTAAGTACTGCCAGGCATCTAGTGCGCCCATTAAAACCTCATTGATTTTTGGAGATTTATTTATAACAAATTTGTGATTTTCTTCAGAACAATGACTTGAATCCTATCTGGAATGAACACTTTGAATTTATTGTTGAAGATGCATCAACCCAACACCTGGTGGTAAAACTTTATGATGATGAAGGTCTTCAGGCATCTGAGCTCCTAGGATGCGTTCAAGTAAAGCTGGACCAACTTGAGCCTGGAAAAGTGAAAGATGTGTGGTTGAATCTAGTAAAAGATTTGGAGGTCCAGAGAGATACTAAAGATAGGGGGCAGGTAACTTTTTTTACCTTCTGGATGGATATATCGATCACTATAAAGTATATATGAGATGATCTTAGTCCTTTCATTTTATTTTGCCTGTTACATAATTTTATTCTACTTGTAGCTAAGACATTAGACTTATCATGTTCAGCCTCAATTGAAATTGATAAAGAAAAATAAACGTTCAATAAATATGTGCTTTTGGTCAGTCCAATTGGAAAGGAAGTAATGATGTTTCAAGGCTGACTTCAGCATTAGCCTGAACTCCTTAACTTTCTGTAATTCTTAGTTCATAGTTTTCTTGAAATTTGTGCCCAAGTTCTGCCAGTTGCATTCCTTTTAAAGTTCATATTCTCTGAAGCTTTGATGGCTAGGTATCAGGTTTGTTACAAGAGTATAATTCTCGGTTAACTCTGGAGAAATTTGGCATTCTGCTCCTAAGAAATCTTAATTTTTACTCTAGTATGATAAGAGTTCATGTATCAATTTTAGGTGCATTTGGAGCTTTTGTACTGTCCTTATGGGATGGGGAATGGTTTTACCAATCCCTTTGCCCCCGACTATGCAATGACATCCTTGGAGAGGGTTCTTGAAAATGGAGCAAATGGAACGGAGTCTAATGGAAATGGAGACATCACAAAGAAGAAAAGGGAAGTCATTATTAGAGGAGTGCTCGTAGTTACTGTCATATCTGCTGAAGACTTGCCACAGGCAGACTTGATGGGGAAGGCAGATCCTTATGTTGTACTCACCATGAAGAAATCAAATAACAGAAACAAAACCAGGGTACGATTTTGTTAAAAATATGCCTAGTGTTGCGATTTGTCTATGAAGTTTGATTCTTCTCTTCTTCCTTTTCTGTTCTTTTGATATGTTGATAGGAAGATCATCAGACAGAGGAAAACCACCCAAGGTTGTTTGTGAATGTGTAGTGTAGGAAAGTTAATGAGAAACTAAAAGGACTAAGGGGAGCCGGGGAGACCCAAGTTAATGTAGAAAATGATAACAAAAGATATGATAATGTAAGACTTGATGAAGGATATAGCAGTTAGCACTAGTTAGGATCGGGTGGAGGATCCGAAGAATTTTGCTTAAGGACTCGTGTAGCTAGTCAGAAATACTATACTGTTTTACTTTATCCATTACATTCTTTTTTATCAGGTTGTGAATGAGAGCTTAAATCCTGTTTGGAATCAAACCTTCGACTTTGTTGTTGAGGATGGATTGCACGATATGCTAATTCTTGATATCTGGGACCATGACACATTTGGAAAGGTAGGGTTTTATGCTGTTACTATCCGGTTGCTTTTCGTTTCTTAGATCTATATTCTTTCAGATTCATTCTCCAATGAAAAAGTAATTTATGTAAACTCCTTTTGGTGTTGGCTACACAGACCGAGCCTTTTACTTCATCACGGTTTCCTCTCTCATCTCTACATCTGTCACGAGGAAACATAACTAGTTAAACTTTTGGCCATAGCCTTCAAGCCAAGTCTTTTTATATTTCTCTTCTCCGCACTATTTTCTTTCAACTTTCAGGAAACCAGTGCAAGGATGATGATGACCAAATTGAGCTGTGACTATTGTAAAACCTTTTCTTCGACGTTGCTAGTGTTGTTCTTGTGTCCAGATAACCCTAGGGACAATGGTGGTGCCAAAATTTATATAAAACATGTATTAATATAGTTAGGGCTTCCCATATCTTGCAGGACTACATGGGAAGATGCATCTTGACACTGACTAGGGTTATATTGGAGGGGGAATACCGCGACACATTCCAGCTAGAACGGGCTAAATCTGGAAAACTGAATTTGCATCTCAAGTGGACGCCACAGCCAATTTATCGCGATAATTGACAGCTTGGAATTGGATGGAGAATTTTGGCCTGCAGAGGATGTATGTACAAAAGTAGAAAAAAGAAACATTAGTTATACTCAAACCCCAATCCCCACCATATTTTTTAGAAGTATCTTTTATTGAAAGAGCTTGAGGAAATTTTCCAGATCATTTTGGCTGTATTTTTCTTGTACTATATATAATGTGCTGTTTTTTTTTAATCATTTGAGTAAACCTGAAGTAGAGCATCATGATGAACTGTTGGACATCATGGTTGCAAGAAAGTTAATTACAAGTTTTCAACATAGAAATAGTCATTAGTACATATTGTAAACATAACTTGCATTTTCTTTCATTTCCTAAGCAAATGGATGAAACTAATTTTTCACTGGAAATCTATCAGAATGTTGATATTATTATGGTATCCAGCTGATGAAATGAATAGCAGACACAGGAGATTTACTCTTTGCCCAGAATTCAGATGATAAGAAATCTGATCCAATCCTTTCCTTGTTTGGCAATTTTACTCCTCTTGCTGAATATGGCCACAAGTGCACTACCAATTTACCTCAGGCAACTTCAAATTTCTCAGTAACTGACTAGCTGGTCGACCACCCTCCGAAGGTGATGCTTCTTCAGTTTTCTCCTCCTCAAATTGCTTCCCCTGCATTGTCACACAAAGTTCATCATAACAACAAGTTTATTGAAGCATTTTGAAACTATAGGTTGGGAAGTTTGTATCATCATAACAAGTATTGTCCTCTACCTTCAAGATTTTCTCAACTTTGTTAGTTAGTTAACCTCAACCAAACAAGATCTAATCAAAATACTAATATCCTCAAACACAGTGGATCATGTTATGTATGCAGCTACCTCTATAGGGAAAAGGAACATGCTTGGCTTCAAACAAATTGATACATCTTTTATCTTTGTAACCTAAAACGTATATGGTTTCCTCATTTTCTTCTTTTTTTCCAGATCATGCTATGCTTGTTAAACATCAGACTAACTTGCAGCACTGCTGTTATTTGGAGGGAAAAAAGCAGGAGGAAATGTACTAACCAGTATTGATTGTGTAATACAAATGAGTCAGTTGCCACTTTTTTCCCATCATCATTACGGTTCCAGTGGTAAACTGCATGTGTCCTGTTTTGAATATCCAATGTAGAATGCCCGTAGCTGGATTCTCTAAACGCAGAATAGTCTGGTTGTGGGCTTCTAAAGCTACAGAATGAGATTATGGTTAAACGTGGACTTAAACAGTAGAAGGAATGTATTTGAAATCAGTTATATTCAATGAAAAAATAAATAGCAGCTCACATTCCAGCTAGGCCTTCCTGATTCCCTCCATCTCCAACAGTAATGTAAACAGGAGCTGACTTATCTGGTACGGGGTAAGGATCACCACCTGATATGTTGTAGTGTATGTTCGAGAATCGATACTGAAACAAAAAATGAAAATTTCTTTTCATGAGAATCCACTCTAGCTGATAGCCAGACTAAGTCATCTGGACCGACATTTCACCTAGAACCTATGTGATGGAATCTCAAGTTTTAACATCACGGCAATATATGAAAATGCCCCAATTGAATCAGTATAAGATGTTACTAATCATCATAAGAGTGGGTTGTGTATAAGGGAAAAAAAGAACAGAAGAGAAATGGAGACAGAGACGTACTGATCTTTCATAAGCATGAACATGACCAGCAAATATCAGGTCAACTTTGTAACGGATGAACCATTCCTCAAAAACTACTCGCATACTTTCACCCTCCATGAAGTGTGCTTCATTACTATTGTAAAGTGGGACATGCATAAGAACAATGAGCCAAGGTGTCTTCTCCCTATCCACCCTCTGAAGTTCTTCCCTGAGCCACACCCATTGAGGTGTGTATTTCACTGTCAAAATAAAAAATAAAAAGGTTCAGAGAATCTTGATGTAAGATTCATAGTCAAAAGAGAAGTATTCCCTGTACTGGGGGTGATTATGCTGGGGTAATTCACTAGCTTATCAACCTGAAAGTCTCATCCGAATCCACCTGGGTCTACCAAAAACATATATACAACAAATTTTTAGCCTTTAGAATTACTTTTCCTGGTAATCTATTTTCTGTGGTGTATCGCAATGCATTGACAAAACTAAAAGCTAATCCTGAACTGAAGCAAAGGATATAGCTGGATAAGGATATAGCACTATTTTTTGCCAAATACCTTTCAAACAGTCATGCCCAATACATAGTTCAATAGTCAGATATTGACATATGAATTTTACAAGATGGTAGCATAGTAGCATCTTTCACTTATGATGTTAACTAACTGCATATTTGTCTTCAGCTAGTGTATAAAATCATTCCCTGTTAGAATTAGTGAGCTGAAACAAAGACTAGGAACAATAAGATTCATTTCTTTGGACTAGTTGGTTAAAAGAAATTTTCTAAATTCACCACTCCTCATACTCAGGTCATAATAAAGGCCATGGAATAATCCTTTACGTTTCTATTCTTAGATAAAGTTAATGCATTTTTTCAAAAAAAATCAACAAAGAAGTAAATAAAGGTCAGGGAAAGAGAAGATACCATATGGAGAATAGCTAGATAGCACAATTATATGAGCAGATGCGCGCCTGATGGCATACCAAAGAGGGTTTGTGCTTTTGGAAGCCTCATAAGGTGTAGAGTATCGATAAAGAAAGTTTCTGAAAGGAACTACTTCCCCCTGAGCAAAGTTATGAAACTCAATAAGAAACTAAAACGAACAGAGCAAAATCACATTTCTAAATTGCCAATTCACCACAATGTCATACTATTCTAAAAAAATAGACAAGATTACATGCCTCGGCATGAACTGATATAAATCAAAATGCATTTGAGAACTGCCATTTGCTGATTTTGCTTGACAACTGTTTCTGTTTGTGTCAACCGCCAATGTTCTTTACTACAATTATTTGTGAAATTTTATAATGAAGCTCCAGTTTAACAAACTAGGGGAAGATATTAATGTTAAATGGGACCTGACAGTAAGTTAAGTCTCTAGAAACCTACCGTAAGGATGCCAGCACGTCCCACAAATATGTAGTTTGTCATAAATAGAACTCATAAGAATTTTCTGAAAACTGTTCTAAGCTTAAAGCATGAAAACAGCAACACTATAATTCTACAAAATGTAGGAAGTCAGAGTATCAAAGAATTCAAACAAAATCGTTAGTAACATATGTTAAATACTGTACCATGTAAGGCATATACTCTATCTCATGGTTTCCAGTAGTCCATATCCAAGGCTGATATGCTGCACTTTGCTCAGCAAAACGACCCCATGAATCCCATCGTATGCCAACATCATTGTACTGGTATCTATCAGCATAGGATAGATCTCCAACAAACAAGACAGCTTGTGCTCCACTATTCATGTAATGCTCAAGAGTGGAAAGTGAATTATATGTCTGGCCCAAATCACCTTTAACACACAAAGAACATATCATTAGTGAAATTAATTCAACCAAATTATTCAAGAGACGTAGTAATCATAATCCTAAGAAAGCGTGAAATGAGATATCTATGCATCTGTAGAAGATTGAGGCGTTGTTGCCTATTGATGACTGGATTAAAAGTCATTTAGGTCATATGATTACACACATGACTGCATGAGAAAGGTCAAATCAAACTGAAGGCAATACAAAGGACAAGAGGAAGACTATGAAGAATGCCGGTCGAAGAAATGGCAAAAGCAGCTCAGAATTAGAGAAGGAAACAGTCATTAATGAAGCAAAGTGGTATGACAGAATTTGTCCAGCTAAATGCAGTGGTTGAGATTACTGTCTTCTCTAGATTTTTTGTTCTGTAAAAGATCTACTATTGCCTATTCCTATAAGGAAATTTTAAGTAGTGTAGAAACAACTTACCAATGATTCCAAATTTGTACGGAGCATCAGGGTCAATCTTCGGAGGTGTCTGGAACCAAAACTCTCTAGAAGATTCACCAGTTCCAATCTTGTAATAGTACTTGGAATCATGCTAAAATACAAGAAAGCAATGGAGTTATAATGAAGAAAAGCTAACATAGCATACACATGATCAAAACCCCACCATCAATGAAGAGTCCACATCAAGAATTTTAAACGCACGGGATACTCAAAGATCATAAAGCATAATAAAAGAAGCAAGAGAAAATTTTCATGACTGGTATGCATAATTTTGAAACACTGGAACTTACAAAGAGACAAGTATGTTGAGAATTTAATACTTCTAATAATTATACAAAGTCAAATATGAAAATATTACTAATAATTAACTGCATAATTACCTCAAGGTTATCAACAAGACAATGATGGATGTAACCAGACTTATACTTGTAAAAGGTATAGTTTGTCGTTGTCCCCTCTGCGGTAAAAGCATATTTGTTATCTGATTTGCCATATTGTACTTCACTGGAACCTGGTTCTTCGGGAGTCACCCACGAAATAATAACTGCTTTCCCATCATAGTCACCTTGAGTAATATGCACCTACAATAGAATGTTATAAGTAGATGATGACATCATGACACCCCAAGCAGAAAGACAGATGGGGAACTTAACTAATTATGTAAAATGTAATACATTACAAATTTATACTGATGGTTTGCCCATATTATATTCATTTGATACTGCAAATTTCATGATTTCTAAAAGGATAAGCATGCTTTATAAGAATCTCAAACTTGGAAGGCAACATTAGCAAATCACATGTGTTAAAGGTCAGCATGAACCAATAGTTGGTCTGTACCTAGACTATATAACTCACTTGACTTCCTCCACACAAGAAGCAATACCTAAGTTTGATGCACACGAATTAAACTAGAGGTGTATAGGTGAATTATATACAATGAAGAAGGATTAGTTTAAAATAATCCAACTAGTTAGAATTAGATTGTAGAGCTGAATAGGGAATAAAATTTCAAAGCTTTCAATATGGGAGCACACAAAATGTAACAAAGGAATGCACATTCTCCCTGCATTTTTCTTTGCAGGAACTTTCAATAGCTTAAAAAAAGTTGAAAATATGAACTCTAACCTGTTGTGGAGCATTGTGACCCTTGGGAACAGCAAATACTTCATTGTCAAGAGGGATGTCTATAGATGGCCACTCGTTTCGAATAAAACTACTTGTGATCCCTGCATTACCATTGTCTACAAAGCTTAAGAAGACAAAGGATGCAAACACTAGCTTAAGTAACATTAGCCCCATCATAGTTATTTTCTGTCAGGATTGTGGATTGGTCAGCAAGACACAATGTTGCCAACTGCATAAACAGAAAAATAAGATCACCAACAGCTGGGGAGAAATTATGCACTAGAAATGACTATAATCCTAAATAATGTTTTGAACACTGCATGTGACATGAAAGGCTGAATACGCAGATATATGAACACGGCATGAATGACAGTGAAAGTAAATCAAATCTTTCGCTTTACTATTGAAACCTAATCAAATATGTTAGCATGGAGAAGTATAACCAAACCCTCTAGAAAACAAATTCTTAATTCAAAGTCCAAATACCACCGATTGGCGCCTGCTGAGCAAAAAAAAAAAAAGAAGCAATGTTAACTCAGCATAACACCATTAAAGAACCCTGAATAGTTCATCTAAATCCCAATCACTAGCATACCAACAGACAACATCTGCAATAAAGTTTTCTATCAGGCAAGATCCATTACAGAATCATATCCTTAACCCATCTCAGTCCCTCTCCAAAGCAGCCTTATGAAACAAGAAGCTACTTCTGCTAAAATCTACCACATCCAGGAATTCTAAGCCCAATCAAAGACATAGCGTACATATATGCAACAAAAAATGAACAGATACAGGGTAGTTAATTTAGTATTTATTTTAAAAAAAAGTGTAAAAATATCTGATGAACAGTTATAATAAGAACAGTAACATCAACCATACAAATCCAAAACAAAAAAGACTAGTAGATTTAAATCATTTAATAGATTACTTGAATGCAAAGACAAGTTCATAGCAAATTTAATGCTTCGGATCTTGTTCGATCAAGCAAACGATATTAACTGAATAAAAATAAAAACATAGATTTCAAAAATAGAGAGAGAATACCTTGAAAGATCATTTGCAGAGGAGAATTGGATAGGAATGATGGAGTGTTATATAGTGAGCGAAGAGCTTGGAGTGAGTGTGGACAGATTCAGAGGAGCTGGTTGGGGAGAAGGAAGCGCAAGATAGCAAGATAGCTTAGCGTAAGTTAGAGGATCGGTAATGATAATGTATACGTGGCAGCGTGGTGGTGGTGGGCCTAGTCACTCGTGTCCCGATGCCACTGATTCATTGTAATTAATTTTACATCTTAATTTACTAAACAACAAATTTTGACTTCACATTCTAAAATTTAAACAAACATAATAAAATTGAGTTACAATTTGAATTTGGTGTGGTATAGAATATATAGGACAAACAAATGAGTGATGGAGAGAGTATGGGCATTAATATGCATTGATCATTGATGTATAAATGGATTCTTCAATTATTATCTTGTTTTATTTTATGAGAACATGACGACATGACACAGAGCTCAAATCGAGGTGAGCCCATTATTGTATTTGTGAATAAGATTGGAATAATGATTAGCCAATCTTTCCCTCCCATGGCACCCTCTTATTTCACTGGTCCCAAATCCTAGGATCTTTTGCTTCATTGACCGAGTGGTTTAACGATCACCTCCATGGCTTCATACATGAGAACTCATGTTCGAGCTATATTTTGTAATCATAAACGGCGTCGGAAAATGAATAATGGGTAAAATATAGCAAGGGAAAAAAAGATCTCCAATATTGCATTCAAAATGGTTTATAACATTCATAATCTAACAACTCAAATTGTTTTTACCAGCGGGTTCCCGATTGGCACAAAATCAGGACTTTTAAGTCATATCACACTCAGACTAATGCACATCCAAACCAAAAACGTATATCCACGGGGACGGCCTACCAATCGGAACTACATTCCCTGTGTCTCGAGCTCGACACTTCAGGTCAAGCTAGAACAAAGAGAGAGGAATTCTATTCATTAAGATTCTTCTCTTCTTTGATTAGTTGGTTTTGAAGATCTACTGTATTTAGGGCTCTTGAGTTGGTTGGTGGCTCATATATGATGCAGGAATGGGATTTGTGATCATGGTTTCAATTTCACCCAACAAAGACAACTTTGGCTCTACTACCTTGATCCAGAAACCTGATTGATAGTCACAAGCTAAAGAACACAAAGTAAAAGAATCAAAAAATGTGAGAGATCATTCATTGCCAATTGAATACCATTCAACACAAGAAAGACAACAAAACAATTTTTTTGAACTTACTATATTTCTCCATCACTTGGCCTTTTCTATCAAAACTTAACCAACAGCTCACAAAAAAATTGTTGTGATGCTCTTCTATACAATGCCCAGCTCAATTCACTTGATACAAGCCTCAGTAGCCAAAAAGCTGGCATCTGTAACTGGACACTCAACTCACTCACATCAACTTGGGTCACTGGAAAAATAGACCCCATTAGCTACTCTTCTCTTGCACATTTCTCAAGTAGGTGAAGTGGTAAGAAAGTTGATTGTTCTGTTTCTATGATTTTCTCGCTGAATCGAAACAAAACCAGCAATCAGAGAGTACAAAAACTTACCCACTTGGCAATGCCTCCGAGCCTGTATCTTCAATTGCCTTTCTGCGTAACAAAGCCTTCAATATTGAGAAAACAGCAACAATTGCAATCTGGACATTCTCAGAACTACTCGTCTTCACACTAATCTGTCCCATTTTCCGGCTATTTAGATTGGCGTTGATTGACATTTTTGTATTCCGACTCAACCGGATCTCAGATTGCAGACCTCCACCCAACACCATCTCCTTGTTGAAGGATAAGACTGATATTGACAGACTGGCATTTTCTTGCCTCATAGGGTAGTCTCTTCCTCTTATAATAGTTTCAAAACCCCCACCATAGGCCACTTTTCCAGCACCCCCCAATCGGCCAGCATTCATTACAAACTTCAGTCTCTTCCCTACGGATATGGTATCTTCAAGCTTGGCACCAACAAAATACTTGCCTCCAAAAGATGTTAAAGACATTCCACATTCAGTAACATTGTGCTTCAGGTTTCTCAGCTTTGCGTTGCTGTGAACTGAGTAAATCAGATCTTTATCAGCAGACTGAACATCTAAAGCTACAGAATAAGTAGGTCCTTCAGGAACTGCATAAGCAGCTGCACACTCGGATTGAATACTAAAATCCCGCTTGCTCTTGTTTATTTGTCCTTTAACTGAGGCAAACATATTCTTCATTTCACTAGCAGTCTCCACATTAACTCCATCAAAGCTTACATCATGATCCCATCCTTGAGGATCCAGAACGGGTCTGACAACCCACTGGTCACTCGTTTCAACCCAACGATATCTATGCAAAGGGCAAAATGGATCAAAACTTGGTGGGACTGCCACTTCTGGGAATGAAACAACCTCTGGAGGTTCATTTTGGCTATCAGAATTGTCGCCATTAGCCAAATTCTCCTCTGTAGCATGCTTCTTTCCCTTGCGCCTCCGGCAGGCTTCTTTCAATTGTTTCTTTAAATAAAGGGTCTCACGGTAATCCAACTCATCAAGATAGTCTTTCTTCAGTGGTTCAGTCAATCTCTGAAACTGCGCATTTGATAGGATTCTAATGGAAGGTAACTGATCATACTCATCCTCTTCATCTAGTTCTGAGAGGAAAAATCGGTCAATTTCTTCATTTGCTTCACCAGGGGTGGAGAGAGACTGATGTCGTAGAAGAGAGGAGAGGAGATGGGGCAGAGAGGGTTGCCGAGTACTTCCTAATGGCCCAAGTTCAATGCTGTTTCGGAAATCCAAAAGGTAATTAGCATCACCCAGAACTTTATTACAAGTGCATAATAACAAGAACTGAGATCTCCAGACCTGTCCATTTGGAAGAACCTTTTCTCCCGTTATATTCATCTTACATTGGGGATGATTCTCCACCATAAGCACAGGAATTTCAAGTTTTGCATCCAACACTGCCTGATGAACATGGCGTTGCACCATATCTGTGCATTGCATCACATATGATTCGTAGCTAAAACCTTCGTGAGAAAGAGATGAAGAATGAGTCATGACAAGGATTGTATTGAACCAGATTGCATTACCAAAAACTTCAGTCACAAGCTTCAGAAGGGGCAAATCACTATAGCTGGTGTTGATAAGGTCCAGACGTTCAAAATATAATACTATGTCTGGCGGGGACTTTCTTATGAATCTCTTCACAGATAGCATAATCTTCCTGTTTCTTCCAAAATTACAGGCAGAAGAAGGCAAGAATCCTGGGGTGTCTATGAATGTTATTTTAATTCCATTAACAGTTCCCGTAACCTCTTGGATGCGACCAGTGGCAGGTCCAAATGCATCAGTCACAGTTTTCTTTTCATCAAATATCGAATTTATAGTTGCACTCTTGCCCACCCCTGTTTTCCCCAAGACAAGTACTCTAACTGAAAAATCTAATTCGGGCACGCCAACAACCTCTTGCTCTGCCGCTATTACTCTAGCTCTATCCTTTATTAGGTTAACTCTTTTCAGATCAGATTCCCCAGCTCTTATCAAAGTTGCAAGGTGTAGCCGATATAAGACCTTTGCCACCAGTAGATTATCCTGTGACTGCCTAAGCCGATAGAGAACACGCAAGAACTTGATTTGCAAATTCTCAATCTTGTCCAATCTATCCATCTTACGATAGTGGCATTGATTAGAACCTTCAACTGAAATTTGGTTCGGGGAGGAATGGGGTTGATGTTCCTGATTATCATAGGAAGAATGTGATGTATCAGGAGATACTGGTGGCAATACCAAACTGGCAGTCTCAGCTGTACCTAGGAAACAAGAAAATAATAAGCTCTTACAATATCATACATCAGCTTTATACAAGAAAAAACCCACTGGTTTTTAATGGATACATAAAATTGAAGCTACCTACCACTAATCTTTCATCTTATATTTGTTAGTAAGTTCATGAACCTATGCCATAGTAGATGGTAATCATATTATAGCTTCATGAATAGCAGTATTAGAAAATGTACTGAATCTGGTTAGAACGCCTACTCGAACTTACTAAGAATAGGTTCATAGAAAACCTTATCCCACCATCAGCAGCAAGATTAAACATGCCAGCTATGAAGCACCGATTCCGACACGCGACACGATTCGCGACACGATTCGGACACGTGATTCGTTATTTTCAAAAAATCCCGACACGACACGGCATCCGACACGTGAATTTTTTAATTAAAAATATAAATTATATATGTTTTTTATTTTATATGTATTCCTAATTTTCCATTTAGCCTGAAAAAGAATATTTAACTTGATAGTTTCATTAAAATGGGCTTACTAGCCTTGAACTAGTTTTTTAGTATTTAAAAGTACAGCCCATTCCTAGTAAACTATGAGCCCACTAACCCACCAAAAGCCCATGTCCAGACATGTCTACAAAACTAAAACACAAACCCTAATTACTAACCCATTTTCAAATCAGAAGATCAGCTGTGCGGCGAAGTGGTATGTCTGTCCAGATCGCGATTCCGAAGAAGGAGAACAAAACGGAGGTGAAAATGAAAGAAGATCGGCGGCGAAGTGGTCTGTCCAAATCGCGGCGAAGAAAACGGAAGTAAAAAGGAAAAAAGATCGGGTGATGGATATGCGATTCGCGTGTCGGTGGCGTATCGGGATTATTTTTTCTTTTTTTTTCATTTTTAATTCACGATTCGCGATCCGACGCGTATCGGTAGCGAATCGGGAGCGAATCGCGTCCGATTCGCGTGTCGGACTCGGGAACGCAGGTTGGGTGCCGTGTCGGTGCTTCATAGCATGCCAGACATGATAGTTCACTCAATTTCATACGATTTTAATACTGCCATCAAAGTCCTAAGTCCTAACTGATATATTTTACCTTAGACATATCTGATTATTCTCTTGATTACAGATATAGGAAAGAGGGCAAATAATATCAATGACACCTTGCACAGTGAAGGGGACTACTACATTTCTTGACGCAAAGATTCTTGTAAATTATGCAATTATATCCCACAAATCCTGTTATACAAATGCAAATATAACAAGTTATGGAGGACAGTATGAAAGAAAAGAAACCTCTAATTATACTACACACTCCCAAGATCATAGTGAACCCCATAATCACAGTCCCTTAATTCTAGCCTATCTTGAGGTAAACTATATTTGACACGTGTTAATTGTGCTGAATTCAACAAAAGCCAACATCGGGTGGTCAAGTTCACCCACGAGCCAATTTGGCAAATGAATATTTTGGTATGCCCACTCTCTCTATTGTACTCAGTACTGACATGGGATCACCCCTACAGGTAAAATGCTTAATGATAGCATCTAAACTCCTATAATTCCTGCTATTCTAAAAGCTAGGAAGATTCATCATTCATAATGATCACACAAGTAGTCAAAATGAATGTCACTAGAAAACACAAATCTTATTTCCACAGCTTTCACCATTCACTAGGAGATGTTAGGAATATTTGGCGTTCAATGTAGTACTTGAGTACTTGACTCTTGCGAACCTTTCCACAGAACAAATGGAGTCATCTAAATCTTCCAAAAGCATAGCGAGTCTTCCAGAATGCAGAAAATGTCATTTTACTTCATTCCCTCAAATCTAACAGATTTTTCAGAGTGACAATTCTAGTCAACTGTAGACTCCAAAAACATGTCATGCTTATGGAAATATAGTTTTATTAAATAAACTAATACTATAATCACATGGCCAGCTTAAGTAATGTCTATTAGTCTACTTCCGTTTGAACTGGCATAGAAAGAGAAAATAAGTATATTGAAGCGAAGTAGAAAACTAAATTTTCTTTTTATTCTCTCTTGTGAGAAACAAACTTGACTACTTGAGGTATGTGCATCTCAACGGTATCTATACTTCAAATTGAGTTTTCAAGCACAAAAAAAAAATGTAAAAAGAGAAGGTGATACCATGGGCAGCAAGCTCATCCTCTTGAGCTTCCTCAGGAATGAAGGTGTCACCACCAGACAATGGCCTAGATGCGATCAAGGAATTGGATACCAACTGAGAGAAAACCCAATCTCTAATTCCCTTCATCTTCCCTGAAAATTTTCACCAAGTCTTCACGTGATAAGATAGTTTGAAATGCTTAGGAAAGGATTGGAGAGATGAAAGTCCATATCACTAGTTTTAATTTATGACAACCAGATTGAACATAGAGATTACAGAAAGCACATAACATACACAAAGGTTCTGAAGCCCCAAAACAAATTCACTTGGGAAAATAAAAGGTAATATTATGTAACATGTGCCATACAAACTATTAGCCAACTATTTACTCAATTCTACATGAGAACAAATATTCACAGACTTTAATTGAAGCACGCAACGAACAAGGAAACTTCATACACCCATTTACTTTCTAATTAACTTAGGAACTCGCAACACTGAAAATTTCCAACTACTGTTAGAAACCAATTAAAAATTATTTTCCGACAAAATGGTTTTCACCTCTTGCCCCACGCCTAGATTCAAGATTTCAACGGGAAGTAGTACCAAATTAATGAGATTCAAGATTTCAACAGGAAGTAGTACCAAATTAATGAGTAGCCCAAACAAGGGATTCAATAAAGTTCTTGCCAATAACCCCGCCCGCAATATAGCATAAAAACCAGAACTTCAACACAGAGGCCCATCTGATAACAATTCCACCAACCAATTCCCAATTCTTTACTGCTAGCATAAGCTTTGCAAATGCTATATTTCATTACGCAGCAAATTATCAACACTCAACATTTCAGTACACGACCGATTCATAAAGCAATCAACAAGACAAGAATCACAAAAGCTAGTACAAAATGAAACGAAAACACACAAAATGGGCAAAACAAATTTTCATGAAAAAAATCAAGAACCAGAATTTACCTTCAAGTGTAGCAACTCCACTGACTAAGCAGCTGCAGAACCAAAGTTGCAAATTGTAGGGGAACCAAGAAAATTCCCAAAATCAAGATTCGCAGCTCTCAAACCCTAGAAAATCGCACATGAAGATACGACTGCAACAGAAACTGAACATGAGCAATTTAACCGTTGACCGATTTGGAAAGGAGAGAGAGGCTCCGTGTAATTCGGGTTCGGATTCAGTGCGTTGATAACGAGGAGAAGGTGAGGTCGAGGTAGAAGATGATCAGATAAGACACAGATTCCATTTATCGATTCTTCGATTTCACTTCCAAATTATTTTGTTTGTTTGTTTTGTTGCGATTTTGTGCTCTCTCGATGACGATAACAACCACACGAGTTTTGCGTGGGCGGTTCGGATCAGCTGCGGCCTGTCCGAGAACGGTCCAGATCTTCCAGTCTGACGTGGAAGCTTACTAGGATGGATTGACACGTGGTATTATTCATTTGAGAAGCTTAATGATAACTAATTTATATATGCGAGCCTTCGAAATTTGAGCGAATTAAGATGGATCAAACTGAATTTTTCCTGAGAAATACAGACTTATCCGCTCACTTTATATTAAAATTCAAATTTTTTTATGTGATTTGATTCGATCAAAAATAAAAATTGAATCAGATTTAAATTGTTTTTTATCAACTCGAATATAACAGACTCTGATTTAAAGTTCAAATTGTCATATGAGATTAATTTTTAGCAAGATTTTATTTTGAAAGATAATTTCCCTGAGTTTAAATTTTGATTATGTGTAAAGATTTGCAAACAAAATAGTTTATATACTTGTTAGACTATTATAAATGTTTTTAACAGACGTAGTTCGTCTTATCAGTATCATATTTAATTTGTATGGATAGGAAAAACACAAACTTGATCATGGTTATTTAAAGAGTCGAAAAGGCTTTGCTATAACATTTCTAGTATTAAAACTCTCTAATACAACTTTACTTGTTTGTAGTAACCATTTATAAAACTCCAATAGTCTCCAATTGAATATTTCTTGTTATATAAAATTGTTTATTTGGACTTCTTTTATTTCAATCCAACTTCAAACTCATTCACCAATATTCTATTAATAAGGTTGTAGGATGTTGCGAATGAAGAAATTTTGTGTTGACCAATATCTCAACGTAATTTTTTCTTTAGAACTATGGATTATAAATATAAAAAAGTCAGCTAAAAAGCACACATTTTTATTTACTACATTTTAAGCAGTTCTAACACGCTGTCCACTTAATAGAAGATGATACAACTGATAAAAAATTGCCAACCATAAACTTGTTTTTGTCCTCAATCTTGTCCCAAATTTGTCAAGAACCAAAGTGGAATACAACTTCTCTATTTTAATACAAACCATAAATAAAATTATGACTATCATATTTATACATCAACATTTGATTAGATTACATAATTTATAATCTAAACATAGATGGGTAGGGTAAATTTTCACCTTAATTCCTAACAAAATGCAGCGAATATTGTGCACCTTACAAAGAGTGCTGGTTTTGTACAAAAATTGTTAGGTGGAGCAGAAAAAAAGTAAGGTTTTCTGATATGTACATATATAGTAATATATAGCAGTATTGAAGAATTGAACCCAGCCATTTCTAAGAGATAATTATATCACACACTAATCATGATTAGTTGTTTTGAAAGAACCCAATTACCAAGAAGATCATATTTCCAAGAACTTAGCAGCAAAATTGTTCATTTTTCAGTACTGTAGAGAAGAGAGAGAGGTTTAGAGGAAGCCAAAAGGTTGAAGACACAATTTTTAAGAGATGAGTTGGAGATATAATGGAGGTTTGATCCTCATCTTCACTGTTGTCATCATGTGGGTCACCTCTGGAGAGGTCACTCAGGTCAGATTTTCTATCTTTTTTCTCATTTTATTTGATTCTTTGAAAACCCATGACATGATATGAGACCTTTAATTTTGGGTGAGATTAGGGTAAAACATTTAGTGCAAGTTCCTCAATATTGGGAACTGATCAGTGAATCAATCTGATAATGTTGCATGTATGTTTCTAGAAACATACATGCAACAATTTTGCGAGCAACATTTTGCTTGCAAAGTCGTGTCATTTGCGGGCATCTTTCGTGCAACAAAAATTTGTTTGCAAATTGCTCGTCATTTTTCTCGCGAGTGGCTAGAAAAGTCGTGTCTTGAGCAATCTGCGGGCCTCCATCGCGTGAGCAGAAGTTTGCCCTCAAATTCCTCGCCATTTGCTCACTAATTGCTATAAAGTCGTGTCGTGAGCAATTTGCGAGCCTCCATCACACAAGAAAGAGTTTGCCCACAAAAATAAATTGCTCGTCATTTGCTCGCTAGTTGCGAGCAAAGTCGTGCCTTGAGCAATTTGCGAGCCTCCAACGTGCGAGTGGAAATTTGCCCACAAAAGTAAATTGCTCGTCATTTGCTCGCAACTTGCGAGCAAAGTCGTGTAGTGAGCAATTTGCAGACCTCCATTGGGCGAGCAGAAATTTGCCTGCAAATTGCTCGTAAGGGTAAATTGCTCGCCATTTGCTAGCAAAAACAACACTGTTTTTGGTAGTGTCTTGTTATATGTGTGGTTCATGTAGATTCAAAACACAAAAATTAGCAATATTTATGAGCTCCACATTGTGATCAAATGCAAAGCAAAATATATAACCCAACAGCAATTTCTTTGGAAATTTGTATCTTACTGATATCCATTGGCAGGCTGTATTTGCCAACTATAAGCATCCATTTATAGTGTCATATCTTGGAACCTCTCTTTTTGTGGTGTATCTTCCAATCTCATTTATCAAGGAGTGGTTGATCAAGTTCCTTAGAATCCACTTCTTCGCAAGCGATGATAACAACGGAGAAAGCATTGACAAGTTATCCGACGTGGATGATTCATCTGATAGTCCTGAACCCGAACAAAAAGGAAAATTGGTTAAGCAAGATTCATCCATAGAGCTCCACTCGTACGTAGAAACGAAGCCATTGGTAACGAAATACGAAGACAGTAACAAAGAGAAACTGGTGAAGAAAGAAAGAAGGTTCACCACAAAAGAAACTGCAACATTCAGTTTCTACATTGGGCCATTGTGGTTCTTGACAGAGGTGAGAGGCTGATATGTTTGTTTCTTTCATTGTTTTCAGAGTCTTGAAATTGTAGTTTTGGTTGCTATGCAGTACTTGACAAATGCTGCACTTGCGAGGACTAGCGTTGCTCGCGTGACGTTGCTGTCTTCGACCTCAGGACCGTTCACTCTGTTGATTGGTGTGTGCCTTGGCCAAGGATCTTTGACAGCAGTGAAGGTAGTGTCTGTTGTTGTGAGCATGGCTGGTGTCGCGATGACGTCGCTGGGGAAGACATGGTCTGCAGATGAATCACAGTTAAGCACAATTAAGAATATATGTTGTTTGGTCTTAATTTCGCTTCAAGATACAACGTAGTTGTGTAAGACTAGCAACTGATACTGGTTTTTGTTTGTTTCAGAAATTGGAGGCATTCTTATACTGGTGATCTTTTTGCTATTCTCTCATCTGTGACTTCTGGCTTGTTTACTGGTTAGTTGAGGATATTTTGTTCTTTTTTGGGGTCTCTTCACTCAAAGAATGAGAATTTTGAGCAAAAGTTACTTTTTTTTTGCAGTGCTTCTCAAGAAATTTGCTGGAGAAGAAGGAGAAAGGATTGATATACAGAAGCTGTTAGGCTATATTGGGTTGTTCACTCTGGTGTCCATTTGGTGGCTTGGTGAGTGTAAAATGTAAACTGATATAGCTTCTCTGTCGGAGAAAAAAGAATATCAGTCATAGGTTTAGTGACTGAGATTCAGTCAATCGGGAGTTCAAATGTATCTTGTATGAGTCTCAATGTATCTTGTATGAGTCTCAGTCATTAACACTATGAATGAGACACATTCTCAGTCATTAACTCTGTGGTCGAGACTTTTTGCTCTCTTTATATTATTCAGCGTCATTTTTATATATAAAAGTGAAACGGAATACTTATTTTGCAATCTGGTCGGGTGCAGTTTGGCCTTTGACGGCCATGGATATTGAACCCAAGTTCAAGTTGCCTCCGACAGCAAAGATGAAAGAAGTGATTCTTGTAAATGGTTTCGTCGGAAGTGTTGTCCCCGACTATTTCTGGTAATTCCCGGGAAACGATACGAACACTTTCATAATTCTTGTAAAAAACATGCATAAATCTGAATGATGATCCAGAGTTGGTACTTCCAGGGCACTGGGTGTTGTTTGGACAAGCCCACTGGTGGCTGCACTGGGTGGCTTGCTCACCATACCACTAGCCATGTTGGAAGATATTGTCATCCATGGCCAGCATTACTCAGCTATATATATTCTTGGCTCAATTCAGGTAACATATATTAACTAGCAAGATCAAAATATCATGATTCAACTTGCTTTGACCTCTAATTTGCTGCCATTGCAGGTGTTTCTGGGTTTTGTAATTGTTAATATATCGGACTGGATGTCACAGAGGGCGGGGTGGTAGTTTTTTTTTTGTAATCAGCAGGATCAAATCTTGCAATTTCTCATACAAGTTCTGTTTTCACAATGTGTTCTACATAGAAGATATTCTACATTCTATCGAACATTCTTAAAACTCAAAATACTATGTTCATTGGTCTACTTTACACTTATACGTACTAAAAATGACAAACAATGGCTAAAACGAGATAAATCAAAACAAACATACAGATACAACGCCTGGCCGAAGAATAGAATTGGTCAAAATTTTCACACAAGGCACAAAAAAATCTGTTCATTATAAAACACCCAAGGGAATCATCATATACCCTTGGTTTTATAAACAATAATACCGAAAAATATTGCCATTGCATTTTCATGACAAGCTAAACATGTCCGGCATATATATTTGAAAAGAGCAGAAGAAAAAATCGCATCAGAAATCCTTTATAGGCAAATTCATACCTCTAAAAGAAAATGTTCCGCTGGAATGCCTCAAAAATTCAGGCTCACTTACGGCCCAACTGAGATTTAAAAATTACCTCTCAAAGTTGTGTTTTTAAAGATGCAGCTCAAAGAACAGGAGGAGCTCCTTGATCTTTTTTTTTTATCTTTCACCAATCGACAGCCGCAAAACTCCATGGCATTTGTTCTCAGGGTATACAACTAGCATGCCAATTTGCCAGTGCAACACAACATCCAAATGCTGAGTCTGGTCTGTGTGATTGGGGACAATCGTCAAATTTCCCGTCTTGTTATAACATATCACGATGCAGCCTGTTTCTCGCTTGATTTGTAATAAAGCATCTTCTGTACATAGAACATCATGTATCCTTGCGCAGCCCGCACGATGTTCTCATTAACTTTGGTGATCCAGGCATCATCGCACTTGTACCATTGGTTACTTAAGCGCAGATACGTCACATAGTGACCAGCATCTAGTTTACCTGAGTGTGTGACTACAGCAAACAACTCAAACTCTGATGACATTTCACTGGAAGCATCTTGCTCGTCCCCATCAAAAGGGAATATTCTATTCCCAAATCGGCTCCTCATGATGGAAGAAGAGAGGTAAGGTGCCATGTCCAATGAAAAAGGGAATTGCAGATAACGGTCAACTTTCCTCGACATCTTTCGAATTGATGAATGTTCAAATCTTTTGATATGGAAGCACGAAACCAAGGGAAGCTTTCGAATGGACATCTGCTTAAGAGACTCCTGCCTCACCTGACACTGTTGGCAGAAAAATTTCTGGTCAGAACCCAATCTCTCAGGTCTGGTAAAACGATCCAGGCACCCCATCAAAGTAGATATCCCAGCATTTTGGCTTGAATTCATATTATTTGCCTCACCATTCATTGAATGATTAGACTTTGAAGATGCTGACTTCGCGGTACCCCCTTGGTTTGGTTCCAAGTCCAGTGAGATGTCCACACATGGGTCATATGTTGTCGATGTGAAACCACAAACCATACACATGACATCAGATCGCAAGATACCAGAGAATACTCTGTGAGCAATACAGCAATCTCCACTTCCTGCGTTACCAAAACAAATCAGGTTATCAAAAGATACACATTATAGTATCTAGTTCACAACAAGAATAAACAATTATTTCATGACGATAATAACATAAGCAGAGCAGTGAAGGTCAATCAGAACATCACCCTACAATTAAGAATTTGGTAGGTTTCAGTATATCCATTAGAAGTTAAGACATTACCACCTACAGACTGAATGGTGTTAAAAGTTGTTCATTCTATTCATGGTCTAATAAATTCACCAAAGAAAGAGAAAGGAAACAGAAGCTTACTGCCACGTAGCAGAAACTTCATGCTAAGAGCTATGCATCTACCGCCCACAGCAAGGTGCCAGAAGAAGGACGTGAAAAAAAATAAAACTCCCAAAGGACAGACAAGAGTACTTGTGGTGGCTGTGAACCTAATACAACTCCTTTTCTCTGGGATTTAGATCTGCTGTGTGGCAAGGCCCTAAACACAGGACAGAAAAGGTGGAGTAGACGTGAGAATAATTCAAGAGGTGAAAATCCTATGAAGAAACCAAATAGGCTTAAGTATAAGCAGACTTACTGGAGTGAAGCAGATGACACCCATCAAGCCTGCAGGTTGAGGTTGAGGTTGTGGTTGAGTATTAGCCCTAACTCTGAAAGCTCTCGTCAAGTCAACTCCTAGGGCAACAAACAAGGGACCTAGACCCAAACCCTGCAGTTAAGTGTTATGGTTACATCTTAATCTTTCAGAGTATTTTGGATCATCTTGATAAAAAGTAAAAAAAATGTAACACTAAAGAATGGAAAGAAATTAGCATCAGAACACTCTAATGAAAAGAGCCTCATGGCAACCTCCACTTAACACTAAATTTGTGATGGTATACTCTTCTATTATTTGGCAAGTGAGATGGAATTATGGCAATATCGGTATCCTAAGCTAACTAATGTAGAGAAGTGAAAGTCTTTCAAAACATCACCCAAAAATTAAAAATTTCTAGGTTTTGGCCTATCCATAAGAAGTTAGAGACATTACCACCTACAGACTACACATACTATTACTCTAATAGTGTCCGAAAACAAAAACAAAATAAAAAACTGATCATTTAGTAAGGCTCTTCACCTCCACAAAAAAAGAAAGCAGCATCATATCATCATATGGCAAGATGAAGAACAGGACTTGGATAAATAGTATATTCAGTCCAAAATGAAAATAAATGAGAATGTTTTCCAATATCGAAGAGGCTTTCAAGTTATAACCGGCCCAGCTGTAAAAAAGATACTGAACATAAGACACCAACATTTTTTGTACAGGTAAAGTAAGCTAACAAGCCTATACAGAGAACTGAAGTTGCCACCAAAATGTTGCTGACAGTCCCAAGATAGAATAAATGAGGCCAAATATAAAATTAGCGACATTTAGAAGATTCGACATCCATTTACTAGGCCCTATAAACTTACAAAATCCACTTTTTAGACTCTCAAACTCAAAAACGGATATTAAACACCATATGGCAGCATGGAAACTATCAACCATTGTACTTCACATGACAAGTTGCATAAGCACAATGTAGTCTGGCAAGATCTTTTCTATTTTATTTTTGTTGAGATTTGTATGATTTAATTGAAGCAACAAGCACACCTATGCACAAAAAACAACAGGAAATTATGGCAATAGGAAATGATAAACCTTGACTCAGGAGTTTGCACTAGTCCTTTAACACCTTTTCATGTATCCCATCAAACATTGAAATGAAAAACTCATGTGCACCCTGTTGTTCATAATTTGCCAAATTTGTAGCATACTGCCATCAACTGCATCAAAATCATTCCAATTAAATGATAACTTTCTCAGTAAAAGGCATAGTCAGCTTATACAATGAAAACATGACAATCCTTCAAGACTTCATGTAAATGGTTCAATTAGTATATACATAATCACTTCATAAGATATGAGCTGCAAAGCAAAATGTATAATGTAAAGCAACCTATACCTCCCCAATTCTATATCCCACATTCAGCATCACTATTATTTCCACTCTTTCCATACCCATAACAAATTCGTCCATTCTTGCTGCCACTGACATCATTGTTACCTGCATTCTTCTTGATCCCATCGCCAGCATTGTTCTTTTGCTGACAATAGTATCGATTATGCTTGTCGCTCAGAAAATAGTTCCGCAGTGGCGGCGTATGGAGCAATGCCTGCAAGACCGAATTCATGAAGCAAGTATTTCCCAAATTGTTCAATCCGCGCAGTCCGCGTGGCAGATCCTGAGAAGAATCGACACTCTCCAGTGCACTCGAACAGCTCCCCATCAACATTCGCTCCCTCAGATCCGGCGTCCACGGTTGATAATCCACTCTCCTCCGCTTCCGAAGATTCTCCGGCTGTGGAGATCGGATCG
>JAYMSZ010000152.1:0-26733 GCA_036897665.1 Pelargonium citronellum
GAGTTCACCCCTCAGTAATTGATTCCTCATGGCTTATACTAAGCTTGCAGTTTTACTTTTGTAGCCTAAAATAGATAGGATAGAATTGAGTACCGATAAGATTTACTACTTATGAGGTATGTATTCCTCCAAGGTCAAGGAGATTTTCTTTTTGCAGAGTTGAGAGAACGAACTAAAGAGTTTTTACATTAACTATAAATAAAAGAGGGTAATCCCCTACAAATATAGAATAAGAAGGGTCCTCTTTTTAAAAATAAGAAAAGCAGGAACATATAAAAACCGTTCTACATGGGGCTATTATAAAGCACCAGTTTAGCTCCTTAAACACCTTAATATGATGCCCGGTTATGAAAAAGTTTCTGAACTATTTTCTTAGAAAATTCAGTGTATATAAGTTCTTTTATAACAAGTAATTCCTTTTTCTTTCATATTCCAAAGCGCAGGCATTTTTTTTGAATTCTTAGCCAGGTCAAAAGGATTCCCCTATTTTAAATTTCATCATGCTGTTTGAGATGCTCTCTTGTGAAAAGCTTCATCACAAGAAAGGTCTTGCTTTAAATAGAGCGAATTTCTTACTACCAGCATATTACTCCGGAAAGAATTAAAAAAGAGGTAATATACCTCGGAATGCTTTTTAGAAATAGTGGGAGCAAATAAGGGTTTCGCTTAAGAGAAAATGGGATTCATTTATTATCCAAACTCTGCTTTTGTATATTACTTTGCATGGAAATATTTAAAAGAAGTACTCGCGTCTATACCACATAACCTAGCGTTTCCTTAGTAGTTTAATATCAAGAAATATCCCTTCCAAGGAATTTCTACCCCGAATATAGTTAAGCATATACACAGAACTTAGATAATAAATATCTCAAAATAGGAATGTTAAGTATTCTTAATTATCGTATTTATATCACAGGGCAAGGCACAAATACCTTGCTTCTTTATTGGGATATTTCCTAGTATAGACTGTCTTTTTTTAGTCTTAGACATATACTAGTAAACCCCTTACTATGTCTATACACTTTTTTATTACAGTAGGGCTTCCAAAAATGCCTTTGGAAGTCAGCAAAAAGTACACAACAAGTGACAGGATTCCCATTTGATAAACCTAACCCTGCGAAGGCTTGAAGAAGAAAGAGGAGAGATTTATACTACAGGTAGAAGGGAAGTTATATTACAATTTTATTCCTTAAATGAGTTTACTAAAGAAATAGGCTTAAGGACATTAGAGCTTCTGACAAATATCTACAAAGATTTTAGTGGAGAAAAGAAAACGCACCAAGTTGTCTACCTATAATTTAGTATTTACTCTATTTTTGAGCTTGCTGTATGAGAACCCCGTAAATAATTAGTACTGATTTGGGATAAAGGATATCGCCTAGCGGGATTCGCACTCTTGGTATTTATAATTTTCCTTTACTTTGTTCCGTAATTCTTATCCTTGAAGAGATTGCCTTATTTATAGTAACGCCTTTTTATACACTTAATAGCTCCCGTGTTCGGAGTATAGACCCTTACAACAGCTAGGCAGAGACACTTTTATTCTAGTCCAAAATATTACACTGAGTATTGCTGACTTATAAGTCAAGAATTAGTATTGAAACGATCTTCTTTTACACCAGTAACTAGAGCGCTATAGAAGATTCTTTCATTTAGACGTATATTGTATGGAATTTGAGGAGAGATACGAGTAATAAATTAAATTATAAGTTTTGATGTATTCCCGTTGGGCTGTAATATTTAAGCTCCTTGTATTCAGACGTTTGCCATGGCAAGCATTTCCTTTCACTTAAGAAAAGGGAAATTTCTTATTAGCGCTATGAAGGGATTTCCTTGATTTAGCAACATTTATTGAAAAAATAAGAGGGGTGTCTACTATACTTTCTTTTTGTTGTTTAGTAATTTTTGGGCGGATCAAATCTAAGAGCATAGGCTTAAGGAATAGCTCTAGAAGCAAGCAAAAATCTAGAGTCTTCAAAATATTTACATCCCAGAATTAAATAAGGAATAAGAAGTAAGTAATGTAGTAACTAAAATTCTATGACCTAATAAAAGAGGATTCCCCTCGAAAGGGCACAGAATCCTAAAAATTAGGGGCTGCCCCCGAGTTACTAAGGGCACTTAAAATTAAAGAAAAAATTCCGCAACTATCTGGAAATTGAATACGTATTACAGAATAAAAGTTAAAAAACTAGTAAAATAAATAAAGTACCAAACATATCAAATTGACGATAACAAGGATTTAGTTACTCTAAACGAATTTCTTACAGTAACTTCGTGTTTCACCTTACAGCAATAAAGAGACCTTATGCCTTATCCTACCTGAGACTTCGAGTGGATGGGTTCAATGGTTTGTAAATGGATGCTAATTATCATTGGAATTCGCCCGATTTGGCTCAACTACCTTTAAGGACTCGCTCTTGCCGATATACTATTTCAATTTCGGTAGAATACTATGAGGATAGTAATTCTTGTTGTATATGACATACATATATGTCCATCCTCTTGGATGTATACCTAATAAGCTTATACACGACTAAGGGGCCCCTCACCTCAATAGTCAATAGAATATACTGGTTTAAGCCCCTTTGCAAAACCCTTAATAAATACGAATATTACTTTTGTTCATTATGTGTTTTGAAATCCGGCATAGATTTCCTGTGAAAGTGGATTAATAATAAACGTCCAATATTAGATAAATAATAAGAGATAGCCTAACCTTTTAGCCTGAGAGGCACACACGTATAGTTGCCTTGGGGGATCCCTTGGACCTCTTTGTTGTCCTTGATCTTAAGTAAAGGGGGTCTCCTACACAAGACTGAGTCAACTCAAACCATGTGAAAGCAATACACCAAGTATCCAAAACGAGTGTTTTAACTTCTTAATTAAAGATTCACCTTTTTCGTTACGTAATTCATAAATAGGCGCTTAGTCTATTTGCTTTAATATAATAGAAGAAAAGCTTCACAATAAGAAGAATTTTAGTGACATAATTAACCAACTTTATAAGCAACTTTCCAGTAAACCCCTTAATATACTTCTCATATCGAACTTCCCAAAAGAAATAAAAGTAATCGGAGTCCCCTTTGACTACGACCTATTAGAAACGGATTCTTCCTTTCCTTCAGGGATACCATCCTCTAGTAGTATTTAGCGTTTACCACGACTAGGCATAAACAAAATTAATTAAACAGGGTTTTCAAGGAAATACATTTTTATTAGATTTATTTTATAATTAGAGCAACCCACCAAATTAGCAAATGTAGTAGGTTCAAGTCCTACGATATCTAGATTCTTTTTTATTAACTTTACCGAAATCTTAATTTGTTGGTATATAAAGAAACCCAGTAAAGATAAGGGCTCCTATAAAAAACAGGCTACAAACTAGAGGCTAGCTTTAGATAGAGAATTAATTACTTAGTAGTTAGGTGCAATACGCTAAATTATAACTTAGATGAAGGACTTTTTTCTTGAGTAAAGATCCCTACAAAAAGAAAAACTAGGTGTGTAACTAATATTATTTAATTAATAGACTAACACACATTTACTTTTAAGTTACTACTCGGGTTGTTTGCTTCATACTAAAAGCTAAAAATAGTAAGGAGATACTGTTGTGTACTTCGGAAATCTCTAGATTAAGTAGCAGTGCAAGAACTATGTGGAATAAAATACTTTATGAGAAGTATCTTGATTATTAATAAACAAGAGTATTTTAACTCTATTAGGATTCCTTGGAAGTGCTGTTTCTGAGGGTTCTAGTACAAAATGAAAAATTACTTAGCACATAGGACTAATCCGGGTTACTTTAATATTAAAGGGGGCCTTTCCGGACAATTTCCTACATAAGTACTTGCTTTGCCAGTATTTAGGGAAGAAGGGCGTTCATTTAACATGTAAGTTCTTCTCACTCGAATGATATCGTTTAATTAATAGATGGTAAAGGAAGCTCCCCCCTTTAGGGTACCTTATATTATATATTTTAAAAAGCGTATATTTAGAATTAGTATATAATATGAAAAGGTCTATTTTCCGACAATCTTCCCAATCTTATACCGGGAATCCATTAAAGAATATGCATTATAGCAGGCTAGAGTAAGTCCCTAAACTAATTAACTATAAGATTTTATGCGAGCTTAAACTAGTACCTGAAAGTACGGAAATAGTATGAAGGTTTATAATAAACCAGAAAAAGGCATATTCTACTAAATATACCAAAGAAATAAGGTTTACAGTTTAACTTTCAGTTTTGTCTAGGATCTTCAGAGCTAAAATAAAGTCTTCCCTTTATTTAGTGATAAGTCTAGTTTAAAGAGATTAATTAAAGAACTTCTCTCAAGCCCTTTATATTCAATAAAGTATATATAGTAAGGAAAAACTTGATAATAGTAGACGATAAGAACCTAACCCTTAAATCAAGGAAACAAAAATACTAGAGGTATTTATTAGGAGCAGAGTGCTTAAGAAACAAGAGCTCGGAAATATTTAACATGCTGGGTCTATAATCCTATAATACTTCATTTAATCTATATAAAAGGAAAGAACTCATTCTTAAAAACTTCATAGATGTACGTACTATTGCAAAAGTCTGACTAAAAGCGTATAATATGTATTCTCTTTATACTTTAGCATAAGGCCTTGAGCTTTTGGCATCCGCTAATTAGTAATCTTGATATAGGGGCACTTTAAGGGTTATAAATTTTAAGATTACATCTCCTCTACTGCTTGAAATTAAAGAGGAAGAAAAGCTAAAAAAAGGGATTACTTTCTTTAAAACCCAAGTTATTTTCACGAGTATATCCTAATATAGATATAAACAAAGTATACTTGATACCCCGAAAAGAAAAGTAGGAGGAATCCATAAATCATAAGTAAATAAAATCCTATGAAATATCTAACATAAAATTAGCCATTTTGTAAAAATTTATTAGTCATAATATTATAGTATAAGTACTGCCCTCAACTGTTTTACTATCTGTAATATTAATGGATCTTATCCCTTCCTTACATACACAGTCTTTGTCATTCATCAACACTTTTAGTTTCAAGTGAAGTGATCTTTACCTTGTCCTCTTGCATACCCTTGTTCAAATAACGAGTTCCTTTTGCGAGTCATAGCATTGATAAAGCTACCTTTTTTGTAACTAGAATACTATAGAGCTGGGGCACTTAAGTGAGAGTACTGACCAAGCAACACAATTTTTTATTAGATCTCATCGTTTCGACCCTAATAAGTCAAATATTCCTTTTTTTATGTCTCAAAAAACTAAAGGGTAAAGGGGGCTTACTTACTATACGGTTTTTTATACATCTGGGTACTTAAACTACTACATAGTAACTCAGCATAGTACAAATAGGTACAAAAATCCTCCATGGACATATCTAAGGATACCTCTTTTTGCGGTTCCTTGACCATATAAATTTTTAGGGAATGTACCCTTAAGTCTTAAGTGAAGATATTCTGTTTTCTTCATTATATCGGGTTATCCGGGAGCAGAAAGTCTAGTTCCTATATTCTCCGTTTATTCTCAAATAGGACAATTAAAATTCTCATTACTAAAAAAGTTTTCTTAGTACTACTAATACATTAAAGGAAGAATTTAAGTAAATCGTAAAGATCTAAATACACAGGTTTAATACCAAAAATTGAAATAAGGAAGTTTACGCTTCTAGCCTAACCTTGAGTCTTCATATTTGTACTCGTTTGTAATCACTGTAAATATACAGGAGTTTTACGAGGTTTCCCCCTCTATTTATTTTAAAACTAGATAGAACTTCATACGTTTAATGAAAGACAAACTAATCCCGGGAATGTCTCTTTAGCCAGTTAATTACTCTCTAATACAGGCCTAAATCTTATATTCTCAGATATATGAAGGTTTGTTCCATAGGGTTTATACTCTCTTTTCTGGTATTGATTATTGTATTACTCTTGAAACAAGATTAAGTTATAGTTTACACTTGTATGGGTCCTATAAAGGCCTACTCCTACCTAGGAAAAGCTACTCTTTTTTCTCGTGGGTGCTTTTACACATTCGAGCGCCTTTGATAATTACCCGGGAGTCTTTGAAATTCGATAATATAATAAGTAACCCGTGGTGTCTCAAATATGGAATAAGGGTAGAATTAAAAGAATAGTAAATTCGGTTAAGTAACTTCTCTTCAATCAATACCATTATAAGCTGACTTTTAATAAATTTACTTGTGTAGCACTCATTCGGATAGATATTTGGTGTCGGGGGAATCCAAAGTATGCGTATAAAGATGGTAGGGAACCCGATAACTAGAAGAGATTTTATTACTTTTAAAATGTTTTATTAAAACCCGGAATCCCTATCTTTTTGAGTTGATAACTAGGTTGGTAGGCAGAAAAAAGGTATAAAGAGCGCAGTAAATCTAAATAATGGGATCACGTAGAGTATACGTGAATAACGGGATTCAAACCTATCGTTTTAAAAGTAAGGTTTTTAAAATACCACGTTGGGATAGCTACAACTATATAATGCTAAGTTTAGTTAGTGGACTGTAAATTTTCTTAATTATTGTTAGGGCATCTTTTGTTAAGTGAACAATAGTATATGTCATTCTAAAGAGGTGTTCTTTTCCAGTTATTTGAGTCTGTCCTAGGTTTTTTTACAAAAAAGATAAGCTATGGGTATGGATCCGTGTTCTCGGGAGCTCCTCATTATGATATGTTTCATCCCGCTGAGTCTTAAAGGAGATTGCGCTAAGATATTTTTGTGTTGACAAGTCTAAAGAAGTTAAAAAACCTCCTTTCTTATCAATAAGTGAAATCACTTAAGTAGAAACCCTTTTGTGATCACAAACACAAAAATCCGAGCGTAACTAAGATACCCCTGTCGAAGTACTACTTCGAGCTTTATCTTAGTTAGTGTAAAAACTTGAGAAGATTTGATACGTTTTGGACTACACCCATTGAATAGCATGGGTTCAAATCGCATCGGCACCTTCTTTAGATATCTTGTATTTCTTGATCATGTTATATCATCTTTGATGTCGACCTTTCTGGATAGAACTTCCCCTTTTGTACGCTGATCATTCTCCACCAATTACAAAGAGATTTCAACTAGATGATGCTTTTGTTGAGTAATCGTCCTTATCGCGGAAAGAAACTCCTTATAACTGCTCACACCCCCCTGTTTTAAGATCTTCTTCAGGGTTTTGCCTCCCATGATAGGATGTTTTGAATAGGGTTTCCTTTCTAATAGTAGCACCGGACCCCTCTAAAAGAATTAGTCTTTTTCAAAACTTGGCGTATCCCCTTAAGAGCTAGATAAATTTTTTGGTTACTTTAATTATTAATTAAGGATCTATTTTAGTTTATTATTAGGGCTATCCTCCTAGACTCCTCTAATTTAGAGTAGCCCTATCCCTAGGTTTCTAAGGAAGGTGAAACTAAGTCCTTCCCGAGTACTAATTGAGCCTGTGACAAATGAAGTACAATAATACCCAGAAGAAAGGACGTCAAACGAACTGATATAAACCTTATAAGGAAACTCTTTTCAAGATTCATTTAAATAATGCATTCTTAAGCGTCTCTTCGCACATGGTTTTCTACAACCAATGCTTTTCCTACAGTTTTTATAGGCATATATCGACCTTTTTGTAATGTTTTAAACACCCTTTGGGGAAAGAGACTTTAGTGATTTAAGTTTCAAAGAAAGTATAGCCGTAGTATAAAATTATACATGAGGGTTTATAAAAAGGAGTTCTTATGCACGAAAGAAGCCCTATAACATCTTTCTATTTAAAAGTATTACTCTAATTTCTACTTACTACAATTTCTTTCCTGCGAGAAACTTGTGTAAAAAAAGTACTAAACTATAAGCTTTAACTTTAACTAACCAAATCCGAGCTAATAAGTCCCGCTTTGCTTTTGGTTTCGGTGTGTAAATATAGAAACTGAGACTTTCCTCTAACTTTAGGGTTATAATATAAAATAACTACACAGCCGCCAAGTACTGGATTTTTGGTTCTCCTTTTCCTTCAATTTTTGCATTAGATTTGAAAGTAAAGGAGACCAGGGACCCCGTTTTGACAATCTACAAAAATTTCACTTTTATACCAGCTTAAGTTTCTACTCTAAAATTAAATAGATTGGTTTTGAACCACTGAGATCCCTATAAACCTACCAGGTTCCTGTTTTTACAGTTTCGAAAAGCACTGCTCTTAACAAATAGCATAGAAAGCTCTGTATAGATATTTTTAATTAAAGGCAAGCTTCTTCGCCTTTGTGTTTATATTAGGCATCCCGGTATTGGGTAAAGGCAAGGGGCTTTTTTTCTATCTCCAATACTTGAAATTATCCTACTTTTCAAAGAAATCCACCAACGGAATACCCACACTTGATTGTGGTAAAGCACCGGTTAATGCAACCAAGGGTTCGAATCCCTTCCCTATTCCATTCCTCTTCAGTTCCTTCAGCTAAACGCTGCCTTTCCTCTTAGGGTTGGCTAGTATGAACAGATATTGTAAAGTAGGTATCGCTCTCTATTTTTTCAATCTCGTAATCATCGGATTACTGAGTACTAAGTGTTTTTAGTTTAAAAAGGGAGGGGGCTCTTGAATCCCTATACAAACAAAACCCGTTATAATCGGGGTACACTTTTGCTCTTGGGAAGACGGAGCGGAACTATTCGGGGGATCTGGGCGTTCTACTTCGTACTTTGTTAAGTTCAATTTATTGCCTTATTCTAAGTCATTTCCTTAGTCTAACAAAGGGTCTAGAAGTGTTTATAAAAGCAACAAACTCATATAGCAGCTTTATTCTACAGTATTGATAAGAGGACTTGAACCCACGAATGTCTCCCGTTTTTAAACTTGTGCTGCCGTGCTTTTTTTATCTTGGCCTACCAACTTGACTCGAATCTATATACTTAAATATGTGTAATTTACCGAAAAATATCCTAGGCGTATAATATGTAAAAAGAAGGAGTCCGTTAGAAAAAGTTTTTGCCATTCAGAAATAAGCTAAGCTAGATGTTTTAATTCTAGTAACTAGATTTGCAGTTAGTACAGAGCCCTTACCCTAAATACCTGTTTCTGAGTTTTAAAGTCTACGGTTCCTCTAGAATATATAATGGACAACCCCCTTTTTATTTAAGGGCATCCCTTAACTTTGCAACAGGAATAATGAAAATTTAACGAAGTCAGAATCACTTAGGTAATTTAGATACAAATAGTCGTACCAAATCACGGATATAGACAAGAGGCTTCAGGATGGATTAGTTAAAGACTACGTAAGTTAAAGCATAAAAGGCATTATAAAGGTCGACCGGGGTTTTATAGAGGGTTCTAATTGAGTTGATAGACCCAGAGAAAAGTCTAGTAGGAGAAATAGAAAAGTAGGAACAGTCGCAGGTTATAATCGGCACAAGCAAAAGGAGCTCCGATCCCAGCTATACAGAAAACTTACAATTTTATATCTCTGGGATTACTTAATCGTAGATAGCGCAGGGCAAAAGTAAATAAGAAAGAATCAAAGAGTAATAGTGTATTACACCTATATAATTTACCTTCTTATATTTTGAGCTATTAGTTATGCTTTCTATACGATTAAATAGTAAGATGCATTAGAGAATTTCAGACACTAATTATCTATCTTTAGATCGCGAGTCTTCAATCTATGAGATTCTGTTTGGAATTCTGTATTACTTATAGCTTTAATTGGAGTATTCTATTATTCCTTTTTATGAAAGTCTTCGTTTTTAATTAAAGATAAAATCCAGCTTATGAGGGCCTTTTGATAACCGATAATATAACAGACTTAAAACCCCTTTTTCTGGGAGGCCCCAATTTAGAAAGGAAAAAGAGCTCTTTTCTATACCCCAGGCTCGTAAGACGTAGATGTTTTTATAGAATAACACAACCCAACCGTCTCATGTAATAGGGGTTTACTCCAGTCCGATATGACCACATACGGAAACAACCTCTTTTCGTATAATCAATTAATAGCCGATTGTTTTAATCATCACTATACATGTCCTTCTCTTTACTGATGTACCTTTTATATATAGTATATCTGTAGCATTAAATTTATGTCAATGGATATTTTGGTATAAAACTAAAAGTTAAGCAAGCAAGACTCTAGGCTGTAACTAAGCCATTTCATATCTTTATCTGCGTACCTAAAAATTATAGGTTCAATTCTTGGGACTAGTGTATAAAAAATCTATATTTAGTAAAACTTCCTTTAATTTTGATCCCATAAAATGATAAAAATTTCATCTTATATCTCTATACTAGCTATACTAGAGCATCCCCATTGTTTTTTAAACCTAATTAAGAGGGGTTTAATTAAATCAAGAGTCCGGGCCTGAGCCTGATATAAAACCCAAAAATCAAAAAGGAAGTAAGCCACTTTTTTCTTTTTTAATTCTGATGTATGTAATCTTGTAAGTCTATTAGAATTATAGAGCTTTAGCTATTCATGAGGTATTCATATAAGTAATGTGTAATTGGCATAGAAAAGACGAGAAAACTAAGGGAAAAAGATCTACTAAAGCTACATCCTATAGGGGCCTTTAGTTAGTATATACATTAGCACTTGGAATACAAATAACAGTATGTTTATGGTCTTCAAAAGCTACTCTTTGAACCCTAATCTCGGGCTATTTAAAGGACCCCTTCTACTATATTCTAAATTTTGTATTTTTCAAGGATTTCCTTGCTTAAGTTTACTTTTGTTTGGGTCATAATCCGATAGCATATGCGGATTTCATCCAGAATGTCATTTATTAATAACAAAGTCAATTTAAGTTATAGAATCTAACAATAATTCGTTTTTTATTCCAAATTAGATCTGTGATCAGAATTTACTAAACCAAGGAGCTCCTTTCGACCCACTAAATAAACAGAATTTATTAAAGAGTAAGGGCTGGCCGTAACTGTCTTGTTCTTCCTATAAGACTGCTGGCAGGTTTCTCAACACGAACGCTTATATAGCCAAAAAGACCCTGCTTTGAAAGAATGTTTCGTATAACAGTTTAGTAGACATATTCCTGCCCCCCAAAATTGAATATAAAAGGAATACTAACGAAGTAGTATGTATTCAGAATGCCTTGTGCAATCCATATGATTGGAGAATTTATAAGGTTTTAATGAAAGTGGAAAAGTAATCCTTAAACAACAACAGAGTAAGGGTCTAATCCCCGGTCCCGTTTTAAACAACGAAAGCCTTATTTCTACATTCTTTTTTATACTTATTATTTCAGGAATATCTGGTCGATGTAGAACTGGTTTTCTATACTATGTTCCATTGGATATTGCGTATTACATATAGAACACGTGGTAGTTTATTCCATATTGAGCTGCTCCGTACGGCTACTGAGTCTTTGTGAGACACCAAGAAGCTCCAATTTTTGAATTCCCCTGGGGCCTAACACACAGATTTACTATCGTAATTCAGATTAAGGCAACTGCATTACTATTAGATAAAATAGGGGCATATTATACTTTTTACTCAGAGGGCAGCAATATGCTGAGTACTGTCTTGTGGAGCATTCTTTGATACATTTTTTGCTTCAAAATTATAGACAATCCTATTTAGATACTTTTTAACGAAACTTGTCTAACTATACAAGTTAGATTTCGTACTCAATAAAAAGGTTAGTAAATGTAGCTCTCAAGGGCGGCCACTTTATGGATTTACATATAGCATTAGAACAATGAAAAGATGAAATTTAGTAAACTCAATGGAAAGCCCTGTGAATACAAAACATCAGGAGCATTTCGCTAGATGTCTTCTTGTTAAATATACTGCATTTGTACACTTAACCCGATGAGAAATTTTTGAACTTAAATGGACTAAGCACAAGTCCTGAAAGAGAGTCCAGAAAAAACTATAGTAGAAGCTCCACAAGGGCTTATTTGTTACTCAGGTTACGGCGGTTACTCCATAAATAAGAATTTTATAGTATTTAATATGAGTACGAGAGATTTTTTACAAGGGAATTTATGTCCGTTTTATTGGAAATTACCTTAGGACTCCCCGGTAACTTTACTTTATACTAGTAAAGGGAGCGTTACCGTAATTGAATTGTAATACTCCTGCCCAATAAACAAAAAGGAGTTTAGGAATACCTAATATGTTACTTTGTTGCTTTCATACTACTAAGTCCAGGATACGAACTCGATTTACTATATTAATAAATTGGTATGTCTTTACATAGGAGTGTGGAATACAAGAGTTTAGACGCCATCTACTAGGTAGTGTCTGTTAAGTGTTTTCCACGAATAAGATTGCCTAGGCCTTGCCTTGTAAAAAGTGAAGACATATCTGCCCTTATAAAAAAAAAAAAGCGATCAAACTTCTCATAATTAATAAATAATAAGGACCCTTCCAAACTAAAATACATTATTACCTTATTATATTAGAAATAAAGACCGTGGACTAAGCATATCCTATTCCATCTGCTTTTTTGACTGCCCGGTGTTAAGCAAACTTGGCTGATTCTCTTACACGTATATCCTCAGTTACCCTTCGTTTTGGCTTCTTGATGCTGGAATCAGTAATCGCATTTAAACATTGATATTATCAAGTATAAAGTAGCGTAGTCTAATAGCTTTATCAAATTTATAAACTATACAATTACGTAATCTATTTTATTTCAAAAAGGGTTTACTTATTATGATTAACTGCATAAGCCGGGCGCAAAAACTAGCATTTAAATCCTTGGGGTTTACACTTTCTATTTGTTGAAATTTAAGAAAAGTTTTCAAAGTACGGAGGTCGTTAGATTAGCTCTTTACCTCGCTTCGAGTTTAGCTAATAAATTGAATCGTTTTTAGAATAGTTAATTTTAGTGAAAGAATAATAAAGAATAAGGTATGCTAATATTCATATCCAGCATTTTGGCTCTTGTTAATACGAAATCCCGGCAGATCCTATAAGGAAACTCTTAAATAAAAGATCAGCACTATAGAATTTGAACCACAAACCCCGAGTATTTTTAAAAATATTTTTACCAGGTAAGAAGGAGCTCGTCTTTTTTATTAAATTAAGGAGAGTCTAATTAAAACTATAAATGACTTCAAAATTTCATTTTACAATTACGACGTCTTTATCAATTAATTTACCGAAAACCCTATTTATCTTGGTGGAATTCTTATTACCTACCTGCTTTTTTTAAGAAAAAGTAGCTTTCACAAGCATATAAGCTTCACCTTAGAGAGAGGAACCTTAGCTATCTTCCTTCAATAGCTACGTGGTAGAGCACCCCGCAAAGCTATTGAATGTTGTTGGTTCAAGCCCTTTTATGCTGTGTTTGAAAAGGTACTTCTTTTAGGAGTTGCTTTTATATTCCTGTGTTTCTAGATTTTTGATCCCCGGATATTAGGAAAGTTGTTAAGGAATTAAGTAAAGCTAGTTATCACTAGTTAGGCAGTCTCTTTAGGTGTTTTTTGGATACTACCACCTTGCTAGACATTTTAGACTTCCTCTTTCTTCTTTATAAGTTAAGAAAATTGAATAGCAGATTCCTAACTTTAAAGTAGTCTCCCTTGTAAAATCCTTACTCAAATATAGGGGAGAACCCCGCAAGAAAAACCCTTATCAAGACCCCTTTTGTCTTACTAATAAAAAGAGCTTAGCCCTTGACTTTGACAATACGCACTCTATATTATTTATTATTAGGAGGCCCTATTTTATTAAGCTTAGGTCTGTAACAAAACCCTTTTGAATTCTATTCCTTGACTTGTTTATAGAACTGGGGTCTCTCTTCCAAATAAGGAAAACTCCTTACTTTCTTCTAACTAACTTCGTTAACTTGATCGGGAAAATAAGACTAATAAGCAAGCTTGCCTTTAGTTTATATGCCCTTATCCTTACCGGAAACTAATTGCTTTACCTTTCTGTTTTATTAGTTCTTCTAGTAGTAGACCCAGGCGCTGGTTAGTTGTAGGTAACTTATGCCTTTACTGAGCTCTCTACATCCTATACATATAGTTTTTTTCATGTGCTCTTAGAGCTTTACTACGTTATACTTCTCATTTGTTTATCCAAGTATACTTCCCTTAATAAATATATAAAGAATCAAAAACAACTCTATCAAAGGGAAGAAATACCACTTCATCTGAGTTAGTGAATTGACAATTAATTACTGGTTCTAGATTTGTACTACTTTTAAAAGATATATTAGAGGCAGTTTACAGTATAGTAAAAAGGAATATTCTTTGTTCTTAGTAATCTAAAAAGAGTATAATAAATAATAATCCTTGTAGGGTTTAGACAGTGTTACTATTACCAACTGAAGCGCTTTGCGAAGGAGGTTAATTTATATAGTAGTTTTAGGCTTATACTATGAGAGACAAACACTTATGCCTTTGACTTCTTTCTTTGTCTTGATTCTTGACTTACTTCTTCCTGCTCTTCTTAATTGTTAATGACTTACCCTTGTTCTTGTTGTTTATTAGTACTCTTATGGTAAGGAACTATATTACCTATTAGTCGTATAGATTCTTATTTGTAAAGATATGTAAAGCAAGTCTATTCCCTAGTATACCTATGCCTGCATTCTATATTCTTTGGCCCTATAAAAACCTAATTTATTGCATTATAAAGTTATATAAGACCTCATTGAGAAATATCATTATAGGTTATGTGCCCAGTTTATATGTATAGTAGAAAAAAAGTAAGTTTCGCTAACGTAGGGTCATAAGTCCTTTTTACCTTTCAAACAGGTTTCCCTTTTTAGAAGGACTAGACAGAACTTTTTAATCAAATCAAAGATTATTTTTAATGTTCTTTTCCGTGCTAGTACTTGTTCTTTAATCGAGAAAAGCCGTTTAAAGTATATTGAGAAGATTACTAGGTTTATTCAAAGGAAAGCCTAAAAGATTTCGTAAGTACATACACTGTAAGCTTTTTCCAAAGTCAAATCCTTCAGTGTACTAGACAGGCCCGTTCAACAAAATAATAAAGAAGAATAGTTGTGTGTTACAGGGCGGCTATCTATAAAACCTCTATAATACGCTAGATTAATAGCTGATATTGAATCGAACAAACAACTATAGCAAATGCCCTTAGAAAAAGGGAAATCTTAATCTTTAAAGAAGTCCTCTAACAGTTTTATTTAAATCCTCGAATTCGAGAGTCCTGTAGTCTTGTAAAGGGATATTAGATCCACAACAACTCGTATGTAGACACCTTAATATCTACGTAAATAAGTTTCTTTCGAGAAAGCAAAATTGCTTAGATAGAAAATTTGTGCTTAAGGATTTCGTTAAGAATAGGGTCTTGCATTAGGGGGCTGCAAGGGGAAACTGAGATGTGGGTTGGTTTACAAGGATGCCAAATTCAAATTCACAGGATATGTCGGGTGCCTTTTTTAAGCTTTATATTATAAACTCCGACCACACAACCTATCACAAAAATTAGACGCAATACTTATAAAGGAACATAACTTACCAAGATGTACTTCAAATCCAGGGTGAAATGCCCCTTTTCGCGAGGTATTAAGCTCCAACCCAGTGTAGAGAATATACAAAAAAATATTATAGTTGTTATAAATGACAGGATTCTTGGTCTCGGAAAGATAGCTTTTGCACTCAATGAGGGCTTAATTTATCTTTTTTCTTTTTATTATTAAAGGGGCTTAACTACACTTCGGTTGTATATTGGTACTCATACCTCCTACGCCTTGATAGATAGGGATTTACTTAAAATTTGTTCCTTAGTTACTGGGCAGCATCCCCTTTTTACCTAATTTAATAAGAGGTACCCAATTTCCAATACAAGGATTTAGAGCTAACTAGAAATAGAAACACAGTGCAAGTTAAGGGTAACTAAGCTATATCTACTCATGACATAACAGGGTCCTGACCCACCGAATAAAAAAGTAAAGATTTGGTTTTGTATAGAGTATAAAACTTAATTGAAGTAAGCCTGCATCAGAACATAACTTACTATAATAGAAAATAAGCAATAAGTTCCATCTCCTTCTATATTTGTAAACGCTCTCTTATTATATTAATTTCGTAGAGTAGTCTATTATAGTAAGTATACTAAGAGGGAATTCCCTTCATTTTAAATACGATATTTAGCTTAGCCGCATTCCTTTCTTTAATATATATAGCAGCCCTTTTCTCTTATTAGTTCCTAGTTAAGAATTGCCTTAAATAGATATTAGTAATAGTATAGTTGGAGTAATATCTGGAAATTAAAAAAACAAAAGATTCTAGAAGAAAGAATGTCAATGACAGGGGCAAGACTTTAACCTTGGTACATCCGCAAGAGTTGTTTTCAGCTTGAACGAAAAACTTATGCAGTAAATCCTAAGAGAGTTCCGGGCACTAGACCAATTCTCCAAAGTAAAAGGGGAGGGTAAATACTAGGTTCTACTTTTAGACTAAGCGTATGTGCTAGGTTTTTCTTGCCCAAAGTCACTCCCCAAGAGTAAAGGATGCTGTGTATAATACTTATCCTAGTTAAACTAACCGAAAATCTATTAGGAAAGCTAAGTAAGTTTTAGACCTCTGGCTTTTGTTGTTACTAGTACAGAGAGGAGAGAAACCTTTATAGTATATTAGGGAGTTATCTGGAGCAAAGCGAACGAGGGTATATATAGTATTCTGAGCTGAGTGATATAATAGCCAACCCAACTGCTTACCTTGTTTCGTATCCTTATCCACAGCCTGTTCATATGTCATATGCCTAGAACTTTCCTATGAGCCTTTGTCTTAGCGAGACTATCTATCACTCTCTTAGGAGATGTACCTCTAGCTAGACCTTGTATTTGTATCTTCTTAAAAGCTAGACTTCTCCTTGTAGCTATCACTTAAGGGAGATAGTACTCTTAGGGAGCTTTGGGATCTTATGGTAGATGCGGATAAGAGCCTTCTTGCAGCCCTTGTTGCCAGTACCTATTACCTTACTCTTTATACTCATAGGTATAGTAAATATTGTTATTCGTAATAGGATTAATAAAAAGTTACTATTTAAGATATGGAATATAGATATTTAGTAATTATTTTTAAATATTATACTGTATTGTATTTGTTCTATTAGTTGTTATTAAGGTAAGGTGTATTCCTCTAGTCCTTGCTCTTATCGAAAAAGAGGATAGAAACTTTATGAGTAGAAGAGGAAGTCCTTCTTACCGGCTGTAGTGTAACGGAGGAAAGTTATTGCAGGATAGTCGTTTTAGATATGCCTACTTACACTATAAGCACACCAGCATCTTATTTGCTTTCATACTTGCTTTTGTAGCTTTCGTCTGAGCTAGACTTCACAGAGTTCTTTGACCTATAACAGGCTAGACTCTTATCAGTTACTAAACATGGAATTTTCAAACTCAGTAGCACTCGTGAGTACTCTGGTGAAGATCTGCCAGATACAAGGTCCCCAAATAGCAAAAAAGTTGACATTCCATTTGTTCTGTATATGAAGTAAGTAATTCATTTCTGCTAAATTAATTTTAAATAATTTGGGTCCTTTCTCAAAAATATGGGTTCAAATTACGTAAACATAGAAAATAGATATGCGTTACAAACAATGGAAGCATGCGTTGGGTGTTTAGATCCTACAGAATTTACTGATTCTTAATAAAAATTGTTCTCCCATTATGAGTATAGGTACAAGAAAATCTTAAAGAGTATGCTTTAGTATTCCTATCAAAAAGGGTGTTTCTTGCCCTGGTAAAAAGCCAGTGCCTTGTGATTTATAAGTAAAAAGTCTTGTTTGTTGTTTCACGCATAAGGATAAGCTCTCTCTTCTTTGTGATACTTACTTAATTTAACTTAATTAAAGAGGGACCCCCTGAACTTGGCAAGAAAGTTTTGAATCCAAATGTTAAGCTAAGAGCTTTTCTGCATAATGGTGAAAAGAATACTTTATACTTAGGATTACTCTTACAACAATTAACTCAGGAGGATACGCAATTAACCAATTATGTATAGATATTTACTATAATTCTGATTTTTATATGCCCAAGATATCAGGTTTGCGAATAAGAAAACCCTGCTATAATATAATTTTAAGTTTAAGCTTTTGTTCTATCTCTAGGTGTTATTTTTAAAACTTACTTTAATGGCGTAAACTAATCTTACTATATATTTTGAACCAACAACATACTATAAAATGCCGGGATGCTACTACTCGAATTCAACGGAGAATGCAGAAAGTGGTAAATAAAAGGAGGATCCTCGGGTTATAATATTTAATGAGTGTTTGCTCAACTGCCTGCAAAGTATTGACTTTCAACAGCAAAGCCCACTCAAGGGAGACTAATGGGACTGCGCAAGGGTTCAAATCGTATAGAGTAACATTTTACTAATTAAATTCTTATTAATAATAGATACTTCAGGCACCTTTTCCATCCTAAATCCACACCTGGTAATTTTTATTTCTCCTTATCTGATATCTATTACATTCTTCTTAGCCTGCCCCAGTAGAAGTCATCCCTCTATTTGATAGTCTAGTCGGGTTATCCTGACTAAAGTAAGTACTCAATTATCTCTAAAGAGTTATCGCAAACGACACGAGTTTATAGTACTCAGAGGGTTGCTTAGGTAACTTAGTTATTATATACAAGTAGGTCCAAAAAAAGAGTTCCGTATGCTTCTATTTTAATATGATACGTAACTTTAAATTACTTTAATGCTATTCAACCTTTACACTTAACCGGTTTTAATTACAAAGTCCTAACCTAAAGTACTAAGACTAAGAACTAAGCGATTCCTTTTAAAACGATAAACTTTCTAGGAACTTCTTTATGATCCCCTTTCGTATTTATTTCATGGATTTCGTGATAATTATTTGATCAGAGAGATTCTTCTCAAAAATGAAAGCTAGGCAAAAATACAATCCTAAAAGCTATTTTGCCGATAGGAAACCCTTTTGTCTCATATCAATATTAAAGTTTTTTGGTATGTATGAAGGAATATTTAGCATAAGAATTAGCATCGTAATAGAAAAAACTTCTGTCGATAACCAAAAAATAGCATAGCTTAAAAAAGTTTTGCTTGGGCGTAAGTTAAGTGCAGCTATATCACAACGGAAACCAGTATCCTCTATAATCGTATGCTATTCGAAATAAGGGATTCCTTGTTCCAGGAGCCGTCAGTACTCTATATTCAAAATTTAGGCTAGTCTACTTTTCAAGTCTTTCAAGTCTAGGAGCTACCTCCTTACTATTGCTTAGTTTTATAGGGCAACCCTAAAGCATTCTTCTATTAAAAAGGGACCCCTGGAGTTGCTACAATATTCAAGTGCTAATAGAAAACTGAATAAATTTATAAGTAGGAGCGCAGAGTATAGCCGGAAATAAGCTTTATTCGGATATAGCTCCTTTTGAAGGAGGGATATACCATTTACTAAAGTTTAGGCTTTATATAAGCTCTTTCTTGTATTAATTCAATCCTTGTGTAATCGTATAGGGATCCTAATCTTTCTATATTTCATGCAGATAAAAGAGAAGAAGTAATGTACTCCTTACCTTTATACAACAACTTTTTATATTAGCTTAACTAATTGTCTCAATAGTTATACCCGCAGCTAGAGAATTTCCGTAAATATCTTAAGACTTTTACACTTACGCAAGCTCAGCTTACTTTGTCCCTTCGGATTTGAGTTCTTAATTTAATAAAATAAGTTTCCTTGGCCGATCTTTTTATATTTTATACTAGAGCCTTTTATAAAAGGTAAGGAGGTCCCAGTTAGGCTATAGGGGGTTGCTAAATCCTAACTCCCTGTAATATACAATTAGAAGCTTTCTGATACCTTGTATAATGTACTCTTCGCTAAAAGATTTAGCTAATTCCAGAATTGATGGGGTCATCCCAAACGCGCAACGACTTACTCCTCATTAAAGGACCCAAATAACTTAAAAGCAGGAGGACTTTTACAGCGATTTTCTCAAACCTCAAAATCGGATTACCCTACATAAGATAAGAAATGAAGAAGAATTTATAGGCCCAGGGAATTTAAAGAGTAGCCTTAATCTTATATAGTCAAAACTCCGGTAAATTTCGAAAATAGGGGGGAATCGGAAAGCACGCGAGCTCGCATTATAACGCATGAAAACACGGATAGAATCGGTTTTGGATAATACCCCAAAAACACAAAAGGACTCCTTTTTCTTAGAAACCTATCAATGTTAACGAATTACCTTTTTCGAAAGTCGAGTAGAGAAACCGTTTATAAAAACTAAATCATTAACTAACATTAAATGAGTCCAGAGTAAAGACTTCAAACCTTTGCAGCTTTCCTACCTTCTCCCATTTATTAAGAGTATACTACTCCCCTATTTTACTCGATAAAGAACTTAACTAGAAATCTTTAGTAATACTGTTTTTCAGATACTATAACAGAATAGGATAAAAAAGGGGTACGGTCAAAACGAGTATATTAATTTTATAGTTGCAACATAATCAAAAAAACTTCTTAAACTCTATTAAAGCTAGAAAAAGTATTTTGGTTTTAACTTATAAGTTACAGGTTGAATTCTTACTTGGGCTTGGGAAAAGAAAAGGGATAATCTTGTATATCTGGCACTTGTTAATTAAATCAGAGTATGACTGTGATCTCAAAAAGCTTATAAATACTAATTTAAGGCATTCTCATTCCATTTTGTTTTACAAGCAGGATATACAACCAATCTGAGTAAAACTGGGGTTTACTACGGAATGTAAGTCAATTAAATTAAGAGGGGCTTTTCGCTAACAAACCGGAGTTTCTGGTACTTAAGATTTTCCTAGTTGGAAATTATATAATTAACGGTGAAAATAGGTACAAGTTTATTCGTAAAATCAACCCCTAAGATCTCTCTTGATATTAAGTTCTGGGCAAAGATTCATTAGTAAGGTAGATTGTAAACTCTTGTAATTATTAGACTGAGGTCCGTATTCTACTAAATTACTTTTTATTTTTAAAGTCAATCCAGCAAAGAGGGGTAAAGAAGGATACCTAAGTACTACCCTACGGAAACAAAACCGTGTAAATTCAGGAATCAGTGTGAGCAAGAATCACTATCTTTTTTTACTAAAAAAGAATCCTATTAGCCTTTTCAGGAGTCCTTTATCTACTATCGTGTGTAAGTCCACGTTTTATTGATACTAATTTTATTGATTTATTTAACAAGGTTTACATTACTTAATCAAGTACACATTTTATTTTTACTAAAAACCCCTGAATCCCCATAATTTAGCTAGCAATAATCCCTCTAATTCAGTTTAGTTCCCCCGGGAAACCCGTTTTAAAAGCTTCGGTAATTCATGACATAAAATATCCCATAATGTTATAGTTGACTTCAAGAGGGGGTCCTAGTAGAAGCTAATTTAAAGTCTTGTATGAGAACTTTTGAGAAATGTATATTTCCTGCTAAGGAGCTAGCTGATTATAAGCCGAAGTAAGCATAGGTTGACCCCTTATATCTATATTATGTTAGGCTTCTCAGAATTATCTTTAATTAACAGATGAATGAACCCTCGCATAACTATTCTTCAAACCGATGCTCTAACTTTATTATATCTGACTGCAAACCCCAAATCCTAGGCTTTTACAAAAAAGGGTGAACCTAGAACTCTAATTTTCATGAATTATTTACCGAACGAAGCTCTTTATTCATATTTTTTTATATTACTAATTTTTCATAGCAAGAATATATCACTAAACGAATAGACTTCTTAATAGTTTTGAATTCACCAACAACAAGACCGGGGTATTCGTACGCGAGTAGCTGTCCTATAGTGTTTAAGGAGTATATAAGTTCTGATTCCTAATTTGACATAGCAAGCACAACGGCCTTCTAAAAATAAAGAGTTACTGCTGCTAATAATAGAAGGAAAAAGCGATAGGTTCCAAAGAAAGCTATTTCGATTTATTGAAATCCTATATCTGTGCTGTTCCATTCTTATCTTATTTCGAGTATTCAGTAAAGTATGATAAAATAAACTTGAATTTGCTGATGGATGCAGAAGAACCAATATGGGAAAGTTTACACTAGCTAATATATTAAATATAATTTGTCTTGCCCTGAAAAAGTAGGAATAATTCTTTGTGGGAACTTTTCCAGTTAACTCTTTGGTCATGTTCTCATATTATCTACCGGAATCCGGTATCCCCATCTCATATAGACTGACCCCTCGTTTTAGTTGGAACAATTACACAAATACTTTAGTAACAGCCGTTTCAAAACTACTAAAGAACAACAAGTCATAATACCATTTATATTGACAGTATTAGTCCTTTACTTATTATTACTAAGGTAAAACTTTATTTTTTATCTGCATGAATTCGGCTTAAGATTTACTTTATACGGGGTCCTCATGAGATAAAAAAGACTTTTGGTCTATATAATTACTAAGCAGCTTGCCTTAACGAGCTATATATAGAATACAGAATAAAAATAGAGGGGTTAGACGCAAGGGGTCGAGTGTGCAAGTGGACAACTGGTATTTGATACAAAAAGCAGTTCTTCTACGTTTTAGCTTACCTTGTTTTAATAAGGGATTCTTACTCAATAAAGATTTACATCCGCTAATCATGAAAGGTAACAAAAAAATTTATAAAATAAACCAGATTTAGTAGACTTATAAGTCGGTAAGTCATTAAACAAGGGAATGGCCTTCAATTTCATAACATTGGTTATTCTATAAGACAACGTAAAGATTTCATTATATAAATAAAGTCTTTTCCTGGAATGACAGTTGTAGAACTAAACAGGACGATAAGCAAAGTAGAAATAGTACGCTTTTTTACTACTTTTTAAAATGTTTTTTGCTTTGTTTGACATGGGCGCTAAATCCCATTTGTAACTTAGTTTTTTATAATTGTATGCACTCTTGTTTAATATTATTAATATTAAGAATGCAAATCAAAGGCTACTGCCCCGGATAGGTATATGATGTAACAAGTATAGGGTTCGTTTATCGAAAAGTGGAAATGATTCTTCTAAGCCTATAAAAGATTCATTATAGTAGTAACTAAAATCATGATATCAAATCGAAGACTTTCTATATTACCAGAACTTCAAAGTACAGGACTATCTCAAACTCAAAAATTGAACTTCTAAAAATTACGGTACGTGTATGACTCGATCACATGAATAACGCGGGTTCAAATCGCAGTACCCGTGTAAAAAAGTTTGTAGTCACTTTAAGACTAACAGAGCTATGAGGAGTATTTAAATGAAAGACAAAACTAGTCGGGTGGACTTCCTTGGAGATTCTTAGGATTCTCGACTTTATGAAAGATTAAGTTTTTTTAGGGAATATTTAGAGACTTTCTTTGAAATCTCTTATAAAAGAGAACCTATGAAGTTGAATAACCCTAATTTTTAGCCATGGATTTTTTTTTTAAGATTACTTTCTTTGCTTAGTTTTATATATGCAAGCGTAAGACATAAAATCGTAGTTGAAAACCGGTTCATTATCCATTTTCGTAGTATCGCCAAATTTAGTTTCATAGATTAAGAATAGCCGGTCGTCTCTCAATTACAGGAAGTTCTCTCAGGTAGGTCTTAATCTAACTTAGAATTGATATAGATACAAATATGCTAGTGAAGGCTTGGAGCCTAGAATAATTTTTTATTAGTATTTTCTTCTCTATAGGTAATTATGTGGTATTCCTAGTAAACTGCGTAAAGACAAGCCCTTGTCGCAAACCTAAAGAATATAAAAGGAATTTGAAGGGTTCGAACCAAGCTTACATAAGTGTTTTTTCAGATACGCAAGTAAAAGAAGTGGATTACTTTAGTTAAATAGTCTAGAATTGTCCATAAGTCAAAAATAAATATAGGTACTAAATCACAAAATAGCAAAGTTTCGTTGGGTATTTATCTCTAAAAGAAAACCGCGCTTATTTTCATTTGTTGAGCTAAGTACAGACAATAAGCAAAGCGCATGGACGTGGGAAAACTATAGATGATTCTTAGACTTGTTATGTGCAAGACTATTGCTTTCTATACTGATAAATGTGTGCAGGAACCTATTCCTTTGGGGTTTTTAGCGTAATATAGACGAGTGTAGCTGCCAAAATCAATTCACAGATTTAAAATTAAAAAGAGTACTATAGAAGTTAGGAATTGGGAAACTTATTCAATAATATAATAATAACGAGAATGAGCAATTGGAAATTAAAGAACAGTAGTTCAAGTCATATTATACCAAATAGACTTGCGTCGCATGAACGAAGTAGTATAGTCCTTACTTATTTTAATTTTTAAAAAGGCGTCGAGTTTTCAATTTATTTATAAATTCGCATATATGGTAAATATTACTCAGGATAAATAAAACTTATGCTTTTAGGCCCGGCCCTGCTATATAATCATATAGCTTAAACTCTTTTATAGTTTATAGAAAGAAGATTCTTTCCTTTTGAAAGTACACTTATACCTATAACCAGGAAAACCCTTATTAATAATGTATTAAAATGATGAAAAAAATGAAATATTGGTGTCACGAGTAAGGCCGCCCTGCTTAGGGGTTCTCCAGTATACTCTTTGTAGTGAAATAAAGTTTAGTTATCAGTTCTTTCAAAAGGTGGAGGAGCATAAATAACCGGTAAATACTATCTTTAATACTGAGTTAATGCTTTTTTTATTTTTGTAATTCAAAGTATTTGTACACCTGCGAGAGTCGTATCTAATTAGAGTTTTCCTTAATTCTTAATCAATTAAAAAGTCTCTACGGTTAAAAAAGAATAAAAATGTTATCTTAAAGAATAAAGGAGTTTCTTGACTCTCCTTTATTTTTCACACTTATATAGGGATCCTACCCGAAAGAGCTTGTGCTAGACGTGGTATACTCACTAGTATATACTTATCATCTTTTCTTGACTCCACTTAAATCTATCTAAGGTGTTTCACGGGAAGTCTCAATAAGGAGTCCTTCTTTATCCTTTTGCTCATAGAATGGGAAGGCAATCTTTGTATTACAAGAAATGAGTAGCCGATACTCGACATGGTGGGAAAGAATAAAGATTTCTGGTTGTAACTTATATAACCCCCTGGAATCAACATTCACCGGATAATTTTGTATTGTAGAAAACTAACTCACCATACGAGAATACTGCTATACTCTGGGCCTAAATAAAAAGAAAGAAGGTTAACAGCTCACTTATTAAGAGAGATTATAGTAAGGCTTGAACCAACGGCATTGAATAGCTTTTTTACTTATTTTTAGAACTTAACTTCCCGATTCAGCAATACAAAATTTATGTAAGTTTTCATTCATCAGGGGTCCTAAACTTGTCAACGTTTAACTGGGTGATATGTAGTTAAGAAATTATAGCGTTATATAGCAAGCTAAGCCGGGTCATATCCAAAAAGGCAAATACTCTAATTGTGGGGCATATTTTACAAAGGAATCCCTGATAGAGTCTATTAAACTTCTGTTTAACTTAAAGTTACGAGGGGTTACTACATTTAGACTTAATAATAATATTCTATAAGTAACTAGTATGCTAATCGGAGTGGTGTAGCTACCAGGCTTCCCCTTAAAAATACAACAAAGCATCCTTATAACAGTTAAAACTCAAGCCTTTGTAGAAGTAGTAAAAACTTCCCGCAGAACGGAAAGCAGATATCAGCATTAAATCGTTCCTCTAGCTCCTTATAGGGTTTTCTTACATAACTCTACTGAACGAAGCTGCTAATGAATGTAATTCTAGTACAAATCAAGTAGACAAACGAATACTGGATTAATATCGGATTTGAACCTATGGTGCTTGGTTTTTTTGTGGCTGTTTGAAGATTTGAAGTACCAATTTAACTTAGAAAAGGATGTATTCTTTAGATTTTATAATCTATGATAGCTATTCCCTATAAAAAAGTGCTAACTGTTAGATAAATTTGGGTACTATTCTAAAAGAATTCCTCGTAATAAATCCAGGAATTAAGAGAACCCTATGTATTTTAAACTAGAATTAGTAAAACGAATTACTTATTTATATTATAGTAAACCCCGGTTTCCTTTAATTGAAATTTAAATACTTTTTAAAGAGTTTCCAAGAAGTTAGTTTCTGTAAGACCCGACATAAAAGCTTTCTTCTCTTTATTTAGTACTAGTTTACAAAGGGTGTTCTCCTTAAGAGAAGTTAGGTATTTTGCTTAGTTAAAGGCAAGTTCCCTCCTCTTAATAAATAGTGGTCTCTTTAGCTTTATTATTTTAAGAGGTACAATTAAGTAAGACAAGGTGCCCTAAAGTTAAAAAGGCTTTTACTAGCTCCGGATTTCCCGGCTTCTGAAGGCTGGACTTATAAGGGATACTTAAGTATGCTTTTATACTCCTAATACAATTTCCGAGCTAGCTACTTTTAAAACTGAAAAATTGAGCTTTTGATACACCTTAATTATAGCGTTTTAAACTTCAGATGACTCTCGTAAGCTATACATTTATATAGTTTATTAAAAATACCTTTAGTTTTAGTCGGATTCCGAGTATACAGCTTTCAAATGCATTATATATAACAAATCTTAACAAACTCCTTTGTTCTAATTCCAGTCGAAAGAGGGCCTCAAGTAACATATATCCCAGTGCAAGGTATTGAATTTACAAAAAGCTAGGAATTTCCTGGGATATAGTAGTAATTAAAAAAGATAAAATAAAGGGATGTCTAAAAAAAACTAGCATACTAACGGAACTCTGTCAATCAATAGAATATAGGATAAGGCAAGGGTGTGTGTGTAACTTCTATCTAATACAAAGGGGGATACAAATCTGTTGCTATACAGAAAGTAACTGGGTTTTCCAATAGAAAGGTAGAACTGGTATTGTTAT